>BQNB010037438.1:0-49446 GCA_026074375.1 Tanacetum coccineum | reverse complement strand
CTTGTTACATTCAAACACCAATCATCAATCGTCTCTCGATTTTCCATTTTAGCCTCGTTGGGACATAACGACCCAGAGTTTCTCTATACTGCTTCCGGTTTTCTTGATCTCGCGTGATTTCGTCCCTTGGTGTATTTATGTCATATATAGATAGGTTTTAAGGGGTGAGTTCGCGCTGTGACCAGCTACTTTATCCACTTTCTTGTTGAAGAATGGATACAGAAGAGGGACAATAGACAAAACTCTCTTCCTGAAGAAAGACAAACATGATATCATTTTAGTTCAAGTCTATGCGGATGATATCATCTTTGGGTCTACAAAGAAGTCTTGGTGTGATGAGTTTGAGGCATTGATGAAGAGTAGATTTCAAATTCTTTCTTGGCCTACAAGTCAAACAGAAACCAAATGGTATATTTATTAGCCAGGATAAGTATGTTGCTGAAATCCTAAAGAAGTTTGACTTTGCAAGTGTTAAGACTGCTAGTACACCAATTGAGACTCAGAAGCCTTTAGTCAAAGATGAGGAAGCCAGTGATGTTGATGTCCATCTATATAGGTCAATGATTGGCTCCTTAATGTATGTGACTGCTTCTAGGCCTGACATTATGTTTGCAGTCTGTGCTTGTTCTAGGTTTCAAGTCACTCCAAAGACCTCTCATTTAAGTGCTGTCAAAAGAATTTTTAGGTACCTAAAGGGCAAACCCAAACTGGGCCTTTGGTATCCTAGAGAGTCTTCATTTGACTTGGAATCCTACTCAGATAGTGATTATGCTGGAGCAAATCTTGACAGGAAATCCACAACAGGAGGTTGTCAATTTCTTGGCAGGAGACTCATTACTTGGCAATGCAAAAAGCAAACCATTGTGGCCACTTCTACAACAGAAGCCGAATATGTTGCTGCTGCAAGTTGCTGTGGGCAAGTTTTATGGATTCAAAATCAAATGTTAGACTATGGGTTCAACTTCATGAACACAAAGATCTACATTGATAATGAAAGCACCATTTGCATTGTAAAGAATCCAGTATATCATTCGAAGACAAAGCATATTGCTATTAGGCACCACTTCATACGAGATGCTTATGAGAAGAAACTCATACAGGTGCTTAAGATCCACACTAATGACAATGTAGCTGATCTACTAACCAAGGCATTTGATGTTAGCCGATTTCAGTTCTTGGTTGTTTCAATTGGGATGATAAATCCATAAGCTACATTGGTTAAAGGGAGGCAATATGAATGGGTCATCTGTGGATGAAAGAGGTAAAACACACCATGGCAAATCAAACTTGTTCCAAGAAACCCCAAAACACACACACATAACTAGTTATGAGCACTACTCAACGTGAACTAAGTTCAAGAGTAAGAAGATTGCTCAAGTTGTTCGTGCTTGGATTCAGAGTAAGAATTCTCTTGTGAAGCATTTTGAAGACATGAGATTATGTAGACCATCCAAAGAGTATTTGTTGGTGTGGTTCAACCCACCAAGAGACGTGTCTATGTCATGTTTGACAACAAAGGGGATGCATACCATTGGAGCGGTGTGTACCAGGTAAAATTGGTTAGTATGTGTTGATGGTGAGGGGAGGTTGGTTCGTCCACCTGAATAGTGAGTCATGGTTAGATGGGTCAGGTGGTAGAGTTTACAATTTTTTTATGTTGTATGGATACATATTAACTAGAAGTAATGCTTGTCAACGCTTTAAAAAGAGTTACTGAAGGTGCTGAAGCATTCCTGATACTTACATTGTTCATTCTTTGTTTGGACAAAGTTAGTACCACCATGCAAAGCTTAGTAACGCTGGCAAAGTTTTGTTACGCTAAAGAGACTTTGGAGAAAAATACGCCAAGGTTACAAAGTGTAAATTGGAACGTTTCTTTTAATATTAGGTCAACTCAAGCAAACTCTCTATCTCGTTCTCTAATTGCTCGCAGAGGTTACATCTTTACAAGAGCCTGTGAAATCTGCTGACCAAATATCTTAAGAATCCGCTGTTTCAGCGTATCGCCGTCTGATATGTATCCTGCATATGATATCCTATGGCTTGCTGATAGATGAAGTCTCTACACACTCTGCGTCCAGTGCTACAGCCCTCCACTAAATCTGAACGCAGCATATCTGCGGGGATCTATTAGACTGATCCTCGCGGGGTAACTATGTCGAGTTCTACTTGGCTATCCGCTTCATTGATTTTCTTCCCTCGATGTAAGCTCTATTAATTTTTCATGCGAATCTACTGTATGTCCTGTTATTTACAACACATTCGTTGATCAGTTTTGGAGTCTACTGCTATGTCCAAATACAATCAACAAATGTAAGCACATAACTGCCAAAGTAGCTGGCAAGGTTGTGTCTATATATGAGGCAATCAATTTAAAGCTGATCTTATTTTTGATGATGCTGATGGGATAGACTCATTGCCAAATCAAGCTATCTTTGATACTATTCAGCGTATGGGATATGAAGGGGATTTGACTGTATTAACATTTAATAAGGCCTTGTTTTCACCCCATTGAGGTTCTATTTCAAAATTAATCATTGTTTAAGTTCCTAAAGTACTCTTGGGATCAAATTCTACATAAATTGCAACTACTGTCATTTGTTTAACAACTCAATCAAAGATATAATAATTTTTCAACTGAGTTCTTCGTCGTTCACTGGTTAGACATCTAGAGGCTATAGAAGATGCTTTCGTCATGTATCCTCGTTTTATTTCTATATTTTTAGCTAGATTATTGTTAATAATTCTGTACTATTAGTTCACTTTCCTGTAATAGTCGTAATTGTAAAGTTTTTTCTTTATGGTTAAGAAAGAAGGGCAATCGTTTCTCAGGGCAAAGTTACACCTTTTGTTTGATTACATGTTGTCCAACCAACTAAGGATGAGGGTGTTTTCCTCAGAAAAGACTATCTGATGAACATTCATCACCATTCCCCTGAACACACTATGTTGAAGTACCAAATGAGTCATGCTGATCTCAAACTTCTGCTCATCCTAGTGAGGACATTAAGAAGAAAAAAATGACTCCTTTCCCAAGTCTTCACCCAAGACATTCACCAAACCATTCACCCACTCCTATTGTTCTGTTCAAATCCCAGAACCAACTGGTGAGAATCTTGAGATCATTCATCCACTGTTACATCCCTTTTAGGAATGAGGATGACATGACTCTCCCAATGGCTATGATTTGTATATCTTTATGTAAAACATGGTTTCTGATCAAGCCAAAGAAATTAAAGCTTTTCGAAGGCTAGATACTCAAAGATCATGAAGGCAAGCTAACCTGTCATCAAAACATTTAAATGAAATATATGAAGACTGTCTCATTGCAGAAAAGAATCCCAAAGAAGAGCTCCTCAAAGAAACAAAGGATGCACAAAAAAGATTGTATTTCCAAACAAGGGAGGGAAGATTGCAAAAAGGAGAAATATTCAGTTCAAAGAAATCCTTGTTTGATGTACATGCCTGTAATAACATTGATCACTGGGAAAAGACATTTTGCTCAAAGTGAATGGAGGGACATGAGAATATGGTGGATGAAGACAAGGAGATTGATCAAAGATAGACTTAGTACTGAAGATGAAGTTAGTACTGTCAAATAAAAAAGTTTTCAGTACAGTAACGACTTTCGCCCTGGACTTGAAAAAGTAGTACTGAAAACAAGCAAAAGTTTAGTACTAATGGATCAAAAGTTAGTATGTATGGATTCCAAAGTTAGTGCTGATGAATCAAGTTGAACGATTCTGAAGAGATCTTTGAAGTACTGGACGAGAAAGGACCAAGGTATGAGAGAAAGTTCGAAGTACTGTGGGCAATAGAAGGTATTGAAGATCAAATAAGGAAGAAATTGCTATCCAGCTTCTCAAACATCCATCAAACACCCATTATCGATATTTGGTTGATGATGAAAAAACAATTGCTTTACAATTTCTACTCAACTTGGAGTAAGCCAAAGCTGTCTCTAAGAAAAAAGTAGGTGTAGAGTTGAAGGATGTTGAAGACATTGATAGACATAGGCTACGACTGCACAGATCATCTTCTCACATTAAAACCTCTTCCAAAGATTGATCTTAAAGACAAAGGAAGAAGAAGATTGAATGAGGAGGATGAATCTGAAGTGAAGATGATTGATATTCCACAAGCTGTGAAGAAATTACAAACAGTTGAGGTGTACGAAGTAATGGCTATGGAAAATTCAGAAGAATGGGAAGCTGAAGAGGATAGGGAGAAATAGAATTGCTGAAGAAAAAAGCAACAAATGAAAGCTCTCATAAAAACTTTGATGATATCAGCAAAAGAATGGAGGCAGACTGGAATCTTGCTGAGAGGCTTCAAGAGCAAGAAAGAGAGCAGTTCACAATAGAAGAAAGAGCTAAGTTCCTTCATGATACAATTGCTGCTCAGAGGAAGTTCATTTCTCAACAAAGAACAGAGGCAATCAGAAACAGACCTCAACCAAGAAACTCAATTAGAAATCAGATGATGACCTACTTTTCCTTTTTCAAAAAAAAGCATGATGGGAACTTCAAACTTTCGGAATTGAAGAGTAAGATAGTATGAAGAATACAAAGAATGTATGAAAAGATAAAATAGGTCAGCTGAAGATTTCATTGTATTGGGTCTGTGAAGATGAAAGCCTAATCAAAAGATGAATAAGAAAGATTCCTCCAAAGAGAAGGATCAAAGCGGATCTAAAGAAGAAGTCAAGCAAGTGGATAAAGAGAAGGAACACAAGAGAAAGGGAAAGATATTGTACAAGGAAAAAGATGAAGTCAGAAGGAAAATGAAGATTCAAACAAGATTCTTCTCAAGATGAACTTATGACACTGAAAAAGAAAAATTGATGAGCTGAGATTGTGTTTGACAATAGCTCCAGATGAGGACAAGGAAGTAGACTATGAAATTCTTGACAAAAAGTATCCAATCATTGACTGGAAGACTCAGAATTTTGGCACTAAACCACAGCTTGATGAATCTAAAAGATCAGAAGAAATTAATTTGAATGTGGTAACAAAAAAACCACAGACTTGAAAGAGTTTAAAGAAAACTTGAAAGACATTTTTGGACTTGAAATCTTTGGAAAAACAGAATCTAATGAGTTTACAAATGCTAGCCAAAGTTGGCAACATGGCACCAACCCATGATGACACCATTTTTACCCATTTTGGGCTTATCCCAAACACCCCTTTATATTTTAAAAACGAATTTAACACTTATAAAGACTGAATTAAGCTCTAAATTTTAAAGACAATTACTAAACATGCAATATTAAATAATAAAAAGTGAAAAGCAAAAACAAATAAGCACTTGAAAAAGCTTAAAAGTACACAGTACAAATAAGCTATCTAAACAGTTACTAGACAAATGGCAAGCTAATGACACAAGAGCAACTAAAGGGCATTTTTAAGCATAATTAAACACAAATAAGCACAAAAAGTCATAAATAAGCTGAAAATAAGCCACAATAAGCAATGCTACAGTAAAAATAAGCTAAAATTTAAAAAGAAGTATACCTTGATCCTTGCTCAAAACAGGATTATGTGAACCTAAATAAGCTCTAAAACCTACCCAAGCTTATAAAAGCTTAACTAAGAACCCCAATGGGCCATCCATTTCTGTCCATTCATCCAATAGCTTATAATTCAGCACCCTTGCTCTTTTCCTTTTTGGTTTTTCTTTTCTTAATTCTTGTATAGTAATTCAAACAATTAATAAGTGGTTTTATGTGTTGTATGATTTTTTAAAGAAACACAAGTTAAGATAAAACTTAGAACACAATGTGAAAGGTAAACTGAATTTTCATTAAACTAAGAAAGAGTACAAGTACATAAAAGTAGATTAAGTTAAAAACTAAACTGAGCTAAAAACTATACACTAAAAAACCAACTCTTTGCCTCAAGGGCTTACAAAAGCTTATATAGAAAATGAGCTAGGGTTAGGTCTTGCCCTCGTGTGCTTCTTTGTAGAGACAAAACAGTCTTGTGTTTGTTGTGAGAGGGGACTCCAAAGAGTGATCTTGGCCTTCTATTAGTCTTGGTGCCCACTCAAAATCATCACAGCCATCGATTTGTTTGCCCAATAGTATCACATAGGATTGCCAAGCTGTCACTTTGACTTCTAGGAGGTGGGGTTTGTGGTGGTGACATTTTTGTTGTTATGGGAACAGGAATCAAGGTGGAAAGTGACAGGAGGGGGGGGGGGGGGGTTATAAGTTTGGCGGGAAACTTGTGGGAGAGATGTACAGTGGTTCAAAACAGGTTTAAACTTTGGGGACTTGGCAATTTTAGTCCCCAAAAGTATATATCTATCTTTCAAATTTCGTCCTTGTGTTTAATGATAGTTTTGGAAATTGGCAGAAACACCCCCCAAGTGTTATATAGTGTGTTGCAAGTTAAGTCCTTTTGGTGTATGACTTTTGAGGGTTGGCAGAAATGGCCCATGTGGTATATCTTTGGTGTATTGGCAGATTGGGTCCCTCACAAGCATCTTCTCTATTTCCTTCATTAAATAAGTTAGGGACTTGGCAATTTTGGCCCCTAAACTTATTTTTCTTCACTTTTTGACTTTGGATTTGTCGGGGTTGACTTTGGTTGACTTTTTCAGACTTGGGCTTTGTCTTGACTTTGTCTTTTCCACGCTTTTCCATTCCGTGTCCGGTTTTGTCGTTTTGGCTTCGTTTTTCGTCCTTTTCTTAGATATCCGTTCCTGCACAACACAATTAGCAAAACAAGCATATTTTTGGCATTTTAAGTCCGTTTTTGGTTATTTTAACTTGTTTTTAAAGGTAAAAGGTGTGTGTAATTAAACACATACCAAAATCCCCCATACTAAGGTATTGTCGTGTCCTCACGCAATGCTATGAAGTAAGCATTTAGAAAACTAAGAATCTCAATCACCCTCGACTAATAACCTCGAAAAGTAGCTAAGTGTTCATCGAGGAAGTTAAAGACTCAAAAGTTTTGAAAATCCCCGTCTTTACCATTTTTTATATATACACCTATTCCTACACATCTTTTTGTATTTTTCATTTTTCATTAATCAACTAACTAGAACGTTTTGACTTTCGTTATTTAATAACTTTAAGGGATCATAGAACAAGATGCATTTCGATCCGAGAATGCCCCAAAAAGGATAAATTCATCGTTCCCGACTTTTCACTTATTCCAAACCAAGCTTAAAACGAAATCACCGTTAATTATGAGTTAAGATGCTAACACTACTCATATTTGCAATTTGTAAACTTTTCACTCCCGATAATTTATATCTTAGGTGTATGTGCTATTTTGAATTTCAACCATGGATCAATGTTTTGCAACATTCTATGTTTCACGTTCCACCCGAGAATAATGAGTTTGAAGGCGAGATCATCCCATGTAGCGACTTTCGTCTCGGCACATCCCAACCTTGCGGTTAAGTGACCAGGCTTTTGACACCCCACAGAGACTAGTATCGGGACTCACGGACCTTAAGTTTCATAAACTCTCAGGTTTTCCGTATGCACATAGCTTATAAAATATAATAGCCAAAGTTTAAAAGCATATTTGAATTTAACAAAAAGAGATCTTTTATTCTCACTTAATATTAACCGTTTATGCAATTTGTAACCCTCGACCTTTTAGAAGGCTGCAACATCAGTTGTGAGCCGGCAAGATGCAGCAAACTTTTATCAGTCTCGGATTATTATTCTTACTATGGGCTTTCTTTAGAAGGCTGTAACATCGGTTGTGAGCCGGCAAGATACAACAAACTTTTATCAACCCACAGTTTATATTTATTATATTTTTGCATTTTTCATCATCATTTTTTTTATATTGGGAAAACGTCTTTTTGAAAAATTCAAGTATAAATTTGAACTAAGTCTAAAGTTTTTGCTATATACTACATAAAAATTATTGATTTAAGTTTAATTTCCAAAAGTAGCACGTATATTAATCAGGTTAGAATCTTATGGGAGAAAAAGCGACAAATTACACACATGAGCTCTTAAGATTTCCAAATAATCCTTGTTTAGCATCCAACTCATACTTAACACTATCATTTTTCGTTCTTCGCGAATATTCGCGAACGCTTAGTCTAAAAGTTAAGGAACAAGCTAGAGCTCAACACGCTCGATCGAGTCAAAATTTACTCTTATTCTACCCAGCAGGAAAGTCAAAATTGTGACAAAACACTTATTTTATTTTTGAAATTTTTTTTCATTTTTTTGAAATTTTGGTGGTAAAAACGGGATTAAACTGAGAACAAAACGGCTGCAAGCACACTCAAATCGAAAGAACCCCCCATACTAGAATGAAACATTGTCCTCAATGTTTTACGAAGGGTTTCTACGTAAATCCTAAGCCGTTTATGAATTATGCTTAAAGATAAACGTTAGTCGATAAGATTAGGATATCGGGATTCCCAAATGAAGCTGAGGATTGTGAAGCTCTTGTGATCGAAGGACAAATACCGCGAGCACGAGAGGCTTCAAAAATCCGGGACATCCTGGACAATACAGCACAAAACACAAAACATGGAAAAGGAAAGAGGCAAGCCTCCTCACAACAACTAAACACTTATTCATTACTAAGCTAGCATACTACTACTACTGATAAACTAGGATAAGCATGGGGTGCCTCCCACGAAGCGCTTGTTTAGGGTCACTAAGCTTGACCCAATTCCCTGAATTTAGTTGTCCTTAGGGAAGGTTTGGAGGTCCGGGATATCCATAGCAGGGATATCACCTCCAAAGTAGTGCTTGAGACGATGACCATTTACTTTGAAGTTTGGCCCGGAGTTTTGGGATAACTCAACGGTGCCATACGGGAAAACTTGAACAATGGTAAATGGTCCTGACCAACGGGACTTCAACTTGCCGGAGAAAATTTTCAATCTTGAGTTAAAGAGGAGGACTTGATCACCGACGTTGAAAACGCGGTTTTTGATCTTTGCGTCATGAATCCTCTTAGTTTTCTCTTTGTAAATCAAAGAATTTTCATAGGCTTGATCACGCAGTTCACTTAATTCATTGAGTTGAACTTTGCGTTGATCACCCGCGGTTTTGAGATCAAAGTTTGCATGTTTAAGGGCCCAGTAAGCTTTGTGCTCCAACTCAATCGGCAGATGACATGCCTTTCCATATACAAGCTTGTACGGAGTGCACCCGATGGGTGTTTTGTACGCTGTACGGAAGGCCCAGAGAGCGTCATCCAGTTTGTCCGACCAAGAGGCACGATTTTCGCCCACTGTCCTTTCAAGAATTCTTTTTAAACCACGATTCGATACTTCAACCTGCCCACTTGTCTGTGGGTGATACGCGGTGGAGAGACGATGAGTGACTCCATATTTAAGCATGACCTTTGCAAACTGGTCATTGCAAAAATGTGTTCCACGATCACTGATGATGGCACGAGGGGCACCAAATCTGGCAAAGAGAGATTTAAGAAATTTGCAAACTACTCGGGCGTTGTTGGTGGGGAGCGCCTTCGCTTCAACCCATTTTGATAGGTAATCGACAGCCATAAGTATGTATTTATTTCCTTTTGATGATGGGAATGGTCCCATGAAGTCTATGCCCCAAACGTCAAAGATTTCACAAACTTGGATGGAATTTTGAGGCATCTCATCCCTTTGTGAAATTTTTCCTTGTCGTTGGCACGAGTCGCAATTTTTAACCAACTCGTGTGCATCTTTATAAATTGTAGGCCAAAAGAATCCGGCATCAAAGACCTTTTTGGCGGTGAGATTTACACCGTGATGTCCCCCGGCGGGTCCATTGTGGCAGGCTTTGAGAATGTCGAGAGCTTCTTTGCCGTGCACACACTGCCGGATCACTTGATCCGCACAGATTTTGAACAAGAAGGGGTCATCCCAGAAGTAGTGTTTGACATCTTTGAAAAACTTGTTTTTCTGTTGGGATGACATTCCCTTGACAATGAAATTCCCCGCATGGTAGTTTGCGAAATTTGCAAACCATGGGGTATTATCAACACGAAGAGCAACCGATCCAAGAGTTTCGAGAGGGAATGTTTTCGTGATTTCCTTGTTCTCGAGTTTATCTTGATGAGGGTTCTTAAGTCTGGAAAGATGATCGGCGGCTAGATTCTCTGCTCCTTTTTTTGTCTAGGGATTTTGGGAAAATAAAATAACATCGAATTCTTGGGAGCAAAAGGACCACCGCATTAGTCTTGGCTTAGCATCCTTTTTAGCAAAGAGATACTTTATAGCAGAATGGTCAGTATACACTATTCTATTGGACAAAACGAGATATGACCAAAACTTCTCAAAAGCGTACACTACGGCAAGCAATTCTTTTTCGGTCGTAGTGTAGTGTGCTTGAGCTTTCGGTCATTGTTTTGCTGGCATAGTGATATTGGTTGAAAATGCTTTGTTTTTTTGTTTGCCCTATGACTGACCTTAGATTGCATAGTCAGCGTGCTTCACAACATGAGTGCTCGAAGGGAAGTTCCCAGTTGGAGCATCAAAAATTGGAGCCTCGGTAAATTTTCTTTTCAAGTGTCATTAAAGATTCGATACCTCTTTTGAAAAGAAATATGGAGTCTTTGAGCATGTGGGCTATTGGACGGGAGGAAACTTCGAACACCCTTGCGGTGGGGGATGAGGTAATTTAGCAATCATATTGACTTTGGCTTTATCGACCTCAATCCTGTTCTTTGAAATCTTGTGGCCGAGGACAATGCCCTCCTTGACTATGAAAATGGAATTTTTCTACCAATTTAGACAATGATTGGTGTTCTTGCACCTTTGAAGCATCTTGCTCCCAAACGAGAGAGGCAATTTCTGAAAGACTTCCAAAGACCGAAAGTTAATCATAAAGATTCCATTGGTCTTTCTCGACCATGTCTTGAAAGATAGCCAACCATTAACCTTTGGAACGTGATGGTGCTTTGCTTAAGCCGGAAAAAAAGATGCGTCGATAAGGATCGTTCCGTAAGGAGACATGAATGTTGTCTTTTCTTGATCTTTAGGATCGATGGGAATTTAAAAGTAACCCGAGAAAGGAAACCATCGAGAAAACAATAGTAATCGTTTCCCGCTAATCTCTCGAGCATTTGATCCATAAAAGGAAGTGGAAAATGGTCTTTACGGGTGGCTTCATTTAACTTACGATAGTCAATGCACACGCGCCACCCTATAACCAATCGAGTCGGGATCCATCTTTTCATCTTTTGCGGGACAACGGTTATAAACTACATTTTTCGGACGCAATGTACGGGGCTTACAAGGACTATCCGGAGTTCGGGTAAATTATTCGGCATCAAGAAGGTTTTCAACCTCCTTTTTGATGACATCTGGATCTGCTGGATTTCACCCGTCTTTGGTGTTGGGACCTATGTGTTTGTAGTCTCTTCCATACGAATCTTGCTGGTGTAAATATATTACGGGTTAATACCCTTTTTTTTATGTCGGTGAGTTTCCAAGCGATGGCTCTCTTGCGTATGACTTCAGAACCTTTAGAGTGCGGATTTTTTCTCACACACTAAGTCTTAGATTATGATGGGAACTTGTCGTACCTCCAAAAAATGCGAATTCGAGATGAGGAGGTTTAAGTCCTTGAGTTCGACCTCGGGGAGGTTTCATCAATGAATATTTACTCACAACTTTAAGTTCTTTTCGAATTTCTGGCAAATAATTTCCTTGGTTGGGAAGGGGTGGTTAAGTGATGGGTCACTATTAATAATTTTATTCAAGATGAAGAAATTCCCACCTCCGGTCATAGTAAGAGTCATCAATTTCTGTGGTGTAGTTACATCATCTTCAAGAGTAGAGGAAAGCATCGGCTTCGATTGAAGAAGAAAATCACTATCCCCGAAGGGAGTGAGAGTCAGAAAATAGGTAGAAATGATCAGGTCATAGTAAGGAGTGGGATTGCCACTCGCGATCAAATCGAAGAAACCGAGAACTTCTTGAGAATACTCCTCACAAGCCAATTCAATAATGTAGATTCGGTTTGCCGTCATATCATCGTAATTAGAGGAGTACCTCGAAGTTTGATAGTTGTATGTACGGGCTTCTTTTACAACACGATTCAGTGATTGTTCTCCTTTGGTCAAACACAATCAAGCAGTCCGGTCTTTAAGAAGGATCTCCGGAGAATTAGAGAACTCGGGGGGGATCGGCCCCCATCAAAGTTCAACGACTACCGAGCTCTGTCCAGGAAATGGTACTTTTTCCTACTTTTACTAGACTTTCGCGATACCAATCGATTGAGTGATTCGAACGGGTCTGCTTGTTCAAGGAGTCATACAAGTAGGAGTGAGTTCCTGAAAAGAGAAATTTCTTTTACACACGGATATGCAGAGAATTTATGCTAGCGCCAAGATCGGCCTAGGATAAGCACTCATCCTTTCTAGGAAAAAATCACACGGTATGAGGAATTTGCGGGGTCTCAAGTTTTTTCGGGTGTTAACTTGTTGAGGGATGACCGCCGAGCAATTGCTCATTCAACGGAAAAGTAGGTTAGAGTTCTCAGGCCATGTCACTTAACTTTTCTTTGTTTTCGCATCAAGAGGCTTTAAGAGTCGAGCGCGTATTTAGGCAATAAGATCATAATGCATCAGTTTAAGTGATTTCGAAACTCAAATCTTTAAAGATTTTGTAGAATTTCTCAATTTGATCGTTAACTTTTTCACGACGCCTTTCATCATTACGCCTCGAAGGATACGGAATTGTTGGTTTCAAGTTAGGCATCGGGGCACTAACGGGAGCAAACAACGGCTCAGAATTTGGTTACATGAGTTGATCTTGGACAATCGGAAGTTGGACGTCTTTGGGTACTTTGTTTTAGTAGGAAAGCTCCGTGTCCTTTGTCACTTGGTTTCACGCTCCACTACTCTAGGAAGAAAGTTAGTTGTAGTCGTGAGTGTCCTTGATAAGCAACACCACTTCGGGTAGTAATACCCTTCAAGTCTTCCTTCGGGTTAGTAACGGTGTTACTCGGGAGAGAACCCGTACCTAAAGATGAAGCGGTATTGGCATTCACGAATTTGGAAAGCATGTCCGTTAAATTGGTCATTTGATTTTGCAAGTTTTAATTTTGGTCTTGCATGTTTCTCATAACAGCATCATTGTCTTGTGACGTAGCTTTCAAACATCGGTCTGTACACTTGTGTTTGAGGAGCCGGAGCTTGGTAAGGTGGAGCTTGGTAAACTGGAGGTTGATTTACCAGGGGTTGATAAATTTGTCCTTGGTTATAATTATTCCCCCGGTTTTGGTTGTAATTGTTTCCCCGATTTTGGATGTATTTATTTCCTTGGTCTTGTAACGGTTTTGATTAGTTCCTTGATTTGTTTTTGATTGTTATTCGTACGGAGGAAAACCGGGGAGGTTGAATTTGATTAGCACATCGGGGCTTGATAACACGGGATTTCCTGGGTTTTGTAGAGTTGAGAAGACGTTATTTCTTGAATATTGTCACGATAAACGTCTGCCATTGGTGGCGGGATAATTTCGGTACGAATGAGCACCACCACAAGTAACACAACTTTCCTCGACCGCTTTCTACGGGGTGTGGAAGCTTGGGATTTTTATCAAGAAGTTAAATCTTATAACCATACTCTTTGTTCGATTACACTCGGAGAAATATGGGGTAGAAGAGCTCGAACTCACTTTTGCAACAACGGTTTGCTACGTGAATTACGAACTTTGGATTTGGCCTTTCTTTTAATGATTCTTTGGCAATTCAGGGGCATATTTTATCCAAAAAGTTACCACCCGCGGCGGGAATTCAACCGAATCTTGATCTTTTGAGTTCAAGGCATTTAGAATGTATCGAGTTGATGCAATTCTAACAATCCTATGCGGGGACATGCCCGAATTAAGATCATTGAATCGGTCCTATGGCCTCATAAAACGTCTCATCAAATCTTGTGGAAATCTCAGATGATTTCATTTCGAAGAAGATTTGTTGTTTTAGAAGACGGGAACAAATTGGTTGATGAATTTCGAAACAAGATCTCCCATGTTAGAATCGATCGAGGGGGGTTCTTTCTCAAGCCAAATTCGGGCGGCTCCCTGGAAGGGAAAATGGGAAAAGCATAAGCTTTACCGACGTACTTGGGACGTTTGGGAACTTAATCGTAGAGAAGTGATCTATGTTGAAATACGGGATGTGAGCATGAGTTGTCTTCTTTGTCATGTCCAAAGAATTGCTTGTTTTGATCGAGGGTGTAAGCAAACCGTGCTTAGCTCACAAGTTGTATGACGGTAGGTGATCTTCGGGCACAACGATAGTAATCTCGTAAAAACCCTTCGGGTTTTTTGGGTGTTTCGAGCAATTGAGCTCATAGTACGATTATTGTCCTACTAGCTTCGGGAGGAGCTGGATTTTCAATTGGTTCTTCAAGGATTAAATGTTAAACAAAAGCGGTCGGGGCTTGTTGTTGTACGGTTAAGATTACGGGATGAGCAACTAGTGCGCATGCACTAAATATAAAAAGAAAGTTTACACTAATTTTATTTTGTTATTTTTGGTTTATCAAAAAATGAATTCACAATTTATTTTTAATAACGGACAACAAAAATAAGACAACTTAAAACCTAATAATCAACAAGTTTCAGGTAACACTTTCGAAAAAGAAATCGCACAAAGGGAGCAGAGGCATAGGAAAGCGCGAAGCATCATTTAAAAAACTTTTTCCTTAGGGTCGTAGTCTAGGAACAACCCGCATTATAACCCCTTTTGTGTTTGTTTATCTTTCAATAAGGTGAACGTACCTCGCAAGTGACACAAAAGGATAAGTTTTTATTTATTTGGTTCGGGAACGTATTGATGGTTCATTCTTCAGTTTGTAAAAGTCATTATATGTTGATGGTGTTCTTTTACAATTGTGGATTTTTATTTTTCTTTGTAATTGATTTATGTTTTTATCTTTTTGGTTTTTTTTTTTTTTGGATTTTATAATAATAAAAAGTAAACATTATTCACAAACAGAAATGGAACTCACAATGGAATGGGTCTTCAGGATAAATAATCAAACTTCGAAACGACAAACGCTTTCACTCCTCCCCGGCAGCGGCGCCAAAAATTGATTCGCTTTGAAACTAACCTTTAAAATATATAAATAAATATATATAATACTTATAAATATATAATAAGGATAATTATCAACAAAATCAATGAAACCGGAAGTAGTATAGAATATTCCCGGGTCGTTTATCCCCCGCGAGGAGTGAATTGGAAAGTCGAGAGTTGGATTGACATTTTAAGCTTGAATGGAACAAGATTTGGATTGGATTTCTAAATCTACGGGAAAAATAAAGCAATCTACACTAAAAATGAGAAAGGCACACAAATTTTAACTAAAAATGTAAACGGGAATCTAAAAACGTAACCTAAAAACCCTAATTTTTTAAAAATTAACCTAAAATGATTTTTTTTCACTTTTAATAGACTCTAATTGACTAAAAAGTAAGATTAAAGAAAACTAGAACCAAAACGGAGTTGATTTGAGATTTAAAACACAAAAAACGTGAACGGGAACGAATCCCGTTCTTTAAAAAAATGAAATTTTGCAAAAATGACCCTACGAAAGTTTTTCTATTTTTCCTAAGTGCAATATGACAAAAGAAAATTTTCTAAAAAAGAATTATATTTTTTTTTATTTTTATTTAATTTTTAATAATTTAAAAACAATTTTAAATAAAATAAATGATAAAAAATAGTAAACAAAATGGGAAATATCCCAAAAAATACATAAAAGTAGTTAAAAGTGTACTAGATTTAGGAAAAATAAAAGCTAGAAAAGTGGGCTTATAAATAAGCCGAAAGAAGCTGAAACAGCTTATGGGCTTAATGGGCTAAATAGCCCTTATATAATAAATTGTGCAAATCACTACCGGATGAGCTATTGTAGCATACCGGTAGTGAGTGTGTTATAAAACGTTGGTTGATTAGGGTTGAGGTCCCAAGTTCGAGCTCTCCTCACTTGGGGCTTCCCCTAATCCCAACGTTTTTGTTCTCATTTTTTTAACAACTTTTTAGATAAGATAAAAATAAGCAACTTCAAAAAAGACAAAAAAATTTATAATTAACAAATAAGCACGAAATAAGCTAAAAAAGGTGGCAGAAATGCTTAATTTACTCTAAGTAAAAAAACTAACTGTTTGGCTAGATTTTAACTCAAATAAGCAAACAAATAAGCTAAAATTCTAAAGCCCTAAACCTAATAAGCAGCTAAATACATAAATTAAGCAAAACTAACTAACCAAAAGCACAAATAAGCAAAGAAAAGTGGCAGTTTAACACTTTTGCTCTAAGGACCTAAAGTGCTTAACTGAAATGCAACTTTTGAACAAATAAGCAAATGAAAATCTAAAATAAGCAACAACAGAGGGCCTACTACAACTAATGAGCAAAAAGCACAAAAATGAACTAAGGAAATCTAACAGATAAGTACAAAAATAAGCAAATAAAAAGGTTGTTCCTACTTTTTTCAACTAAGCCTAAGCTAAGCTAAATTGTTAAGCAAGCTAACAAGAAATAAGCTAAAGGAAATGAAAACTAAGCTAAGGCAGATAGACCCTAACACCTAATAAGCAACTAAAATCATCAACTGAAAAGCTCCTAATAAGCTGGAAAAAGAGAATAAGCTATTTCCTACTTCAACTAAATGAAAAAAAAATCATGCCTGAATTTGTTGCTTAAAATAAGCACTCAAAAAGGCTAATTAAGGTCTGACAATTATGGGCGTAAATATGAGCTTATTAAGCTTTCTAAAAAGCAAAAAGTTGGATTGATAACACAAATAAGCCAAAAATATGACTTAAAAGTCCATGGTTTAGCACCATGGGAGCCTTTTGGCAGCCTGAAAATAAGCCCTAAAAGCTCAAAATAAGCTAAATTTCCTAAAAAGCTTTCTAAACTAACCTAATACACCTAATGCATCAAGGAATAAGCCAAAACAATAAGCCACAAGCTCAAATAAGCTAATTGAGCTCTTGAGCTTAAGGCTGTTTGAAAAACAGCCAAAAGCCAACTCTTAGCTTAAAAATAAGCCACCTAGAAGGTGTCTTAAGGTTTGGGCTTTTGGGGGCTTATTAAAGAGCTTATAGGCTTTCTAAAAATGTAGAAAGCTTAATGCTTACTACACAAATAAGCTGAGAAAGATGGGCTTAAACTTGGGCTTTTGCACCAGGGGAGCTTAAATAGCCAAACAGCCCAAATGGCTTTTTCAAGTTTAATTTTAAGCTAGTAAACAAAGAAATGAGCCCAAATGGCTTCCTTCTAGCTAAAGCTCAAACAATAAGCTACTCAAACCACCCTTTGAAAAGTATTTTGAAATTTGTTTAGACTATTTTAAAGTTGTTTAAAAACTGCTAAAATCAAAAATTTTACTTTTTTATCACAGACTTGAAATGAAAAATATCCAACTTGCAGGCCTCAAATAAGCACTCAACTTATGGTGAAAATGGAAAATAAACAAAAACAACTAAACTTGACCCTACGAACTACTTATAAACCAAAACTTAGATTCTAACTTAAACCTTAGCCTATCAAAAAATAAGTTTGAAAAGAGGATATGTCCATTTTTGAAACTGATTTAGTTTTGACAAACTTAACTAGGTTTGAATGAAAATTGCACAATACTCTGCGACTTACTCAATGCATAAACAAAACTTAATTTGAACATGTAAATCAACCTAATATCTACTTTCAGCTAAATGAAAAAAAAATAAGTGTTCTTAAATAAGCCATTTGCCATAATTTAAACCTTAAAGCTAATTTAACTAAGCTTTTGAGTTTTAATGAAGTAAAAACTTCATTTAACTTGCTTTTAAGAACCTAATAATCTAATAATGAACTGACCCAAAGACCCTTAACTCCCATGCATGACCAAAACGACCATTTAGCCCTTGTCCCAAACACCCTTTTATTTTTCATATTTACTTCTTAAGGCTTATTAAGGGTAAATTAGGCCAAGGGTCTCAAAGACAAACACTCATACATTATTAATAAGCATTAATAAGCACATAACAATAAGCAATAAGCACAAATAAGCTAAAAAATAAGAAAATGCAGAAAATAAGCTTAAATGAAAGAAAATGACTTACAAACCCCTTTTGCTCTAAACAAGGGTGTCAATGCTCATTAGAGCTTAATCAACAAAGCTCTAGCTTGTATTTAACAAGCTAGTGAGTCCAAAGAAGCCCTCAAATCCGCTTTAATCATCCTTAACAATAAAGTTGTATATTTTTTATGATTTTTTCTTTAACAATGAACTTTTAAGTTGATTAAATCAAACAACTTATAAATAAGCTTAATGAAAGCTTCTCAACACATCCATTAACAACTTATAATTTTGGAATTGAAGGATTGACTTAAATACCTCAATATTCATTAAAACTTGAAATTGAATAACAAGCTGAATGAAAACTTAATAAGTTGTAATGACAGTAAATTAAGCTATTATGCTTAAATTAAGCTAAGATAAAAAGTTTACAATAAGTAATAGATATGTCTTGAGCAACAAAATGAGGCCTTTTATAGCCGAATTCTCCCAAATCTTGAACTTGCAGCTGTGGTTTCTTCTTTGGTAGGAGAAGTTCATATTGTGTTTGTTGTGTGAGTGATTCCTAAAAACAAATCTTTAGCCTGAAATCTTTCCTTGAGCTTTTTGGGGAACAATCTAACGTACGATTCGTTCTTGGGCAATGAGGGTTAGCCAAATTGGCGAATAATATACAGCTAGGGTGAGTTAGTGAGGGGAGGAAAGTTATTACCCATCGGTTTTTTTGGTTGATGGCAGGGTAAAAGGAGGTGGGGGAACCCGTGAAGAGCTTTGGGTTAATTAATGGTTTTGTCGGAAAACCTGTTATAAACAGGTTTGGGGTGACAGGGTAAAGGTTTGGAGATGGGGCAAAATTAGTCCCTCAATAATTATAAGTGGTTTGCAATTTTCGTCCTTGTGGTGGTACAAGGTTGAGGGTTTGGCAGAAATGCCCCCTCAACCTTATAACTCCATTTGCAAAAACAGTCCCTTTGTAATACAAGTATGAGGGGTTGGCAGAAATGCCCCCTCTACTTGTATTTTAACTAAATTGCAAATTCAGCCCTTGTCTTTGTTTCCTTTGTAATATAACTTTGGGGATTGGCAATTACAGTCCCTCAAGTTATATTTTTCTTTGCTTTGACTTTCTTTTGACTTTGACTTTGTCGGGGTTGACTTTGACTTTGACTGTTTGACTTTTCTGAAAGACTTTTCTGACATGATTGACTTTTGGCTTCGATTTGGCTTTGTCTTCACACACTTTTCCATTCCGTGCTCAGTTTTGTCGTTTTGGCTTTGTTTTTCGTCCTTTTGTGAATATCCGTTTCCTGCACAACACAAATGCAAAACAAACATATATTTGACAATTTTTGTCTATTTTGGTCATTTAAGTCCGTTTTTAATGGAAAAATGTATGTGTAATTAAGTACATACCACTCATCCTTACTATCAGTGTCTCGCCGCCGATGGCAACACTTTCCCAGAATATCGGGATAATATCCAAGGATACGTTGCAGCAGCCGCAGGTAACTACAATTAGGGTAATTCCGGTTATCGTCCTCCGGGTGTGGCTAATCAAACAAGACCACCGGGTTTTGTTCAACAAAACGGGCAAAATAATCAAAACCGTTTTAAAGAAGCCAACCATCAAGGAGATAACCGAGAGGAAGACAAATTCTAAATCCAAATGCACTTATCATTCCAGTTTCAACAAAATCAAAATGTTCCTTTAAATGAGTTGGAGAAATTTAAGAAAACAAGTGAGGCTAACATGAAAGCCATGCAAAACCAAATTAACAATGTGAAAAATGAGTTAAGGAATGAAATGCAAAATTCGATTCAAACTTTAATATCAAATCAAACTAATGAGCTTAAGAACATGATGGCTAGTTTCTTTCAAATGAACACCGCTTCTAGCTTGGGTACGGGATCTCTCCCTAACACCGTTGCTAACCCGAGAGGTGAATTGAAAGCCATTACCACCCGAAGTGGTCTTGTTCTTGATGGACCTACCGTTCCTATGCCTCCTCCATTCATTAATCCGGAGGAGGATGAACGTGTAGAGGAGACTTTAACGGACCCAGAACATGGTGAGTTTACCATTAAGGTCCCACCTCCTCTTGTCTAAAAAAGGTAAACCTCCTTCTCAAAGAAACTATGTGGTTCACCAAAAGGATCCTTGTCACCCTCATATCCCTTATCCGTCAAAGATGAAAACCATGAAAACAAAAAGACAAAGATAAGTTAAATCCACAAATTTTGGCACATGTTTAAACAACTTCACATCAATATCTCTCTTGCCGATGCTTTGATTCTAATCCTAAAATACCAAAAGATGCTTAAAAGTCTCCTTTCCAATAAGGTAAAACTTATAGAATTGGCAAATGCACCCCTTAATGAAAATTGCTCAACGGTTATCCTTAAGAAGTTACCCAAAAAACTAGGTGACGCTGGGAAATTTCTCATTCCGTGTAGTTTTAGTGAGCTCAAGTGCAAAGCCCTAGCCGATCTAGGTGCTAGCATCAACTTTATGCCACTCTCGGTTTGGAAAAATTTAGGATTACTCGAGCTTATTTCCACCCAAATGACTCTTAAACTTGCTAATCGTGCAATTTGTACACCGAAAGGAATTGCAAGAGATGTCTTTGTTCTGGTTGGAAAGTTTACATTTCCCGCTGATTTTGTCATCGTTGATTCTGAAAGTGATCCTCGTGCCCCCCTCATCTTGGGAAGACCTTTCTTACAGACCGCTTGTGCTTTGATTGACGTTCATAAAGAAGAAATGATTATCCGTGACGGTAATGAAAGATTAACCTTGAATATGATAACATGCACTTCATGCTATACACCCAACCTCATCAATGAATCAAATCAACTGATTGATGTCTACAAGTTTCACATGAGGAAAATCTTATGATTTTGTTTGCAAACAAATCATCAAAGTGGGCAATCCCACTTCTTCTTCTCAACCGACTAACTCGCACAGGAAGTTAATAGATATCATTGATCACAGAGGTTAGACATTATTGAAAATTGCTAATCTTGATAAACCAAAGATTCCCTCCATAAAATCATATAATCATTGAGTGGCAATCCCACTCTGATTTTGGAACCCGTGACCAAGTCTTCTTCTTCTTCCCTCACACTTACTTACATCGAAGAAAGTGATTTGAAATTGGAAGAATTCGAACGCTTATCTATCAAGTTATTCATTTCCACCAGACCGGGAAATAGTAATCATTCATCTCATCTCCTCCCTTTCTCATAATTCTTTAAGTGGCAGTACCACTTCTCATTACCTAGTCTCTCCGATTTCTGAGACTAGCGACTATTCTCTTGAGGAGTTCGCCGATGAACTCACTCTTATCACATTTCTACTGGGAAATAACGACCTTCCCTTTGATATCGAATCTGATCTTCGAGAAATAGAGTATTTGCTTAACCATGATCCAATCAAGGAAATATTCTATTCTTAGAAGATTGGACTTTAATAAAAATTCTCCTAATGACAATCATGTTGATACCATTTATGAGATGTTCACCGATGAACATGCTCTTGATTACTCATCCCCACCATTATGGGATGATTCTGATGATAAACTTTTTGATCTTGAGACCGTTAATGATGATACTTATGATGATCCTTTTGACTCCAAGGAAAAGAAATCAAAGATTCTAAAATCTTGATTGATGAACTTGATCCCCCTAGATCAAGTGATTTCCTTCCTTTTCCTGAGTGTGACTTGGCTTTCTATGAGGATTTTTCCGAGGTTGATGCTTTGTCCTCGACCAACAACGAGGACAAGGGATTTAATCCGGGTATACTCATTCATAAGAGCCATTTTGAAGTCACCAACTGTAAAACAATGGAAAAGAATGTAAAGAGGACCACTAATGCTTCTTTAATTCTTGAGGATTTTAATCCTCCTCTTTATGAACTTCCTTGCTCTTATGGAGAGGACATCCGAGTTTTGGATGTTCCGTGTCTCCATTTCTATACCCCTTGACAAGCTCAAGTATGGGGGGATCGAGTCAAGCTAAGTGACCTAAAACAAGCGCTTCGTGGGTTGCAACCCATGCTTATCCTAATATTATCATAGTAGTAGTATGATAGTTTAGTAGTAATGAATAAGTGTTTTGTTGCTGTGAGGATGCTCGCCTCTTCCATTATCCGTGTTTTATGTTTTGTGATATATGTCCAGGATTGCCCGAATTTTGAAGCCTCTCGTGCTCTCGGTTTTTGTCCTTCGATCACTCGAGCTTCAAATCCTCAGCTTCATTTTGGGAATCCGATATCCAAATCTTATCGACTAACGTTTATCTTTAAGCATACTTAATAAACGGCTTAGGATTTGCGTAGAGACCCTTCTTAAAACATTGAGGACAATGTTTAATTCTAGTATGGGGGGGGTCTTTGATTTGATTGTGCCTGCAGCCGTTATTTTTATGTAATCCCGTTTTTACCACCAAAAATTTTGAAAAAATACCAAAAAAATGAAAAAATTTAAAATTTTTTCAAAAATAAAATAAGTGTTTAGTCACAATTTTAACTTACCTGCTGGGTAGAATAAGAATAAATTTTGACTCGATTGAGCGTGCTGAGCTCTAGCTTGTTCCTTAACTTTTAGACTAAGCGTTCGCGGATCTTCGCGCAGAACGAAAAATGATAGAGTTAATTATGAGTTGGATGCTAAATAAGGATTATTTGGAAATCTTAAGAGCTCATGTGTGTAATTTGTGGCTTTTTCTCCCATAAGCTCCTAACCGAACTAATAATACGTGCTATTTTTGAAAATTAAACTTAAATCAACAATTTTTGAGATGTAGTCAATAATATTTTTTTTAGTCTTAGTTCAAATTTATACTTAAATTTTCCAAAAAGAAGTCTTCTCTAGATCGTGAAATAAAGTGTGAAATTAAAAAAAATGAAAAATATAATGAAAAAAAATGATGATGAGTAATAATTATAAACTATGGGCTGATAAAAGTTTGTTGCATCTTGCCGGCTCACAACCGATGTTACAGCCTTCTAAAGAAAGCCCATAGTAAGAATAATAATCCGAGACTGAAAAAAGTTTGTTGCATCTTGCCGGCTCACAACCGATGTTGCAGCCTTCTAAAAGGTCAAAGATTTCCTTAGTTTAAAGGATGAATAATTATATTAAGTGTAGTAAATATGATTTAATAAATATAGGGAAAATCTATTTTTCTTAAATTTAAATATGCTTTTAAACTAAGACTATTTCATTTTAAGTTGTGGTTTTTCTAAATAAGCTATGTGTAAACGGGAAACCTAAGAGTTTTTGAAACCAAAGGTCCATAAGCCCCGATACTAGTCTCTGTGGGGTGTTAAAAGCCTGGTCACTTAGCCGCAAGGTTGGGATGTGCCGAGACGAAAGTCGCTACATGGGATGATCTCGCCTTCAAACTCATTATTCTCGGGTGGAACGTAAAGCATAAATTTTTTGCATAAAGTTGATCCATGGTTGAAATTCGAAATGACACATTCACCTAAATATAATAATTGTCGGGAGTGAAAAGTTCACAAGTTATAAATATGTGTAGTGTTAGCATCTTAGCTTATATTTAACGGTGATTTCGTTTTAAGCTTGGTTTGGAATAAATGAAAAGTCAGGGACGATGAATTCATCCTTTGGACATCTATAGATTATTCTATAGGCGCTTCTTATTCCGTGACCCTAAAGGTTATGAAAATAACCAAAGTCAAACATGATAGTTGTATAAAAAGAAAAAGGAAAAATACAAAAATATGTGTGGTAATAAGTGTAGATTTGAAAAAATGGTAAAAACAGGGGGTTTTCAAAACTAAGGATTTCTTAATTCCCTTTAACGAACACTTATCTACTTTGTGAGGTTATTAGTTTAAGGGCATTGAAATTTTTGGTTTTCTAAGCCGATATTTATATCATTACGTGGGGACACGCAATAGTTTAGTATGGGGGATTTTGATATGTGCGTAATTACACATATCTTTTACTTAATAAAGCGACCCTAAACGACCAGAAACGCACATAAAATGCCATATATATGCTTGTTTTTGTGTTTGTATTGTGCAGGTATCGGATATTCATAAAAGGGACAAAAATCAAAGCCAAAAAGACAAAGCCGAGCACTGGATTGAAAAGAGCACGAGATTATGAGTTTAACGGTACCTTTATCTTTTATTGGGCCGGACCGACCCATAATTAGTTTATACAAGTGCAGCCTAACTACTAATAAATGCAGCCCAGTTGGATTTTTTACCCAACATATCTTGGCCCATCTGCATCCCTCCCCAACAAAACTAGCCCAGCAACCCTGGGCCCAGTTGGAGCTTATTAGGCCCAGAAATGGAGATGCAAATTTGAGGCCCAGTTATGAAGTTGATACCAAGCCCAAAATCTATTTTTTTTGCTACTGCGTGGGTAGGACGCAAGATAGATAAGAAAAGGAAGGATAGCAGCAGCCGGAGATCTTATCTCTACATCTTATCTTCATTTTCATTTTTTTTAATTTCTGTCTTTTCTTTTTCATTTATTATTTTTGATAGATTAGGAGTAGATGTAAAGTAATTGTAGGAGTAGATTATATTATTTTTCTTATGCACTCTTTCATTCCGAGATTTGTAATATTTAAATTTAATATGTTCCGATCGATTTGTTGAATTAAGATTTCGAATTAATTTGTGTTAATGTTTCGAACGTATATAAATTTCCAGGTAGTTTGGATTTGGTTCGAGTCTTTATTCGGTTAGTAGCTTATTTTCGTTTCAAGTTTGTGGCCTTTTGGTTCGGATCTCAGTTTCCTAAAATACAGGTTCATTTGGTTGTCTTAGTGGTAATATCTTTTATAGTTTCGTTTATGTTTTAAGATCATTCTCCGTTTGGTAGTTTGTTGTAGATTGCATTACCTTAGCTTATTTCGAATTTATTATATTAGTTAACGTCTTTACAAGCTTATTCCTTCAAATTAGCTTGCCTAATAGCTTATTACATAATCTTCGTGTCTTCTTAATAGAAAAACTCATTGTTAGTTTCGAGTGGATACAATTTTATTAAAACAGCTTCACATCCTGTTGATTTGTCTTAATATTTGTTCATTGGAAATGTGTTTTATGAAAACAACTTGGGCCTAGCCCATTTGATTTACGAAAAAAAAGAGATTGAAACAGTAGAAGGAATTGCAAAATTGGTTTCATTATTTCAAACAGTAGTGTGTAACATTTTAAGTGTTTTGCAAAAGAAAATTAGTTTTAAAAAAAAATTCCATCAGTAATTATATTATATTGTGCTAACAGTCTGTGTTTGATTTTGTGATGACGATTCGGGTCAACTCATGAGGCGCGGAGCTTACGCGTTGTATAAGCTAGCTTGTTGTCTAAGTTTATAGCTTAGTTATATTTTACTAGCTTATTAGAGAATAAAGTTTAAAAACTTTATAATCTATTAAGTAAATAAAGTTTAATTAAGAAATAAACTTAGCATTAAGTCTAGTTTATATAATCGGGTGGTTTTATTCGTTTTTGGTTCGTCATTCGGGTTCTATTTTTCTTCCTTTCTCTTTAATTAGTAGTTTTAGTTTATTTAGCTTAATATGCTTTTTATTATTGTTATGCTTATTATTGTTAGCTTAGTTGCCATGCTTAGCGAGTAGTTAATTTTATGCTTGTTAAAGTAAATTGGCGTTCTTCGTTTAATTGCTTGTTATTTGCTATCTAGTTTTTCTATAGTTTATTAAATTTTTAGTTTAAAACCAAAATCAAAAATATTCATTATTCAAGCATCAAACAAAACGCCTTTGTGTTTTTCTATTCATCTCTCGTTGGAACTTCGACACCCAGAAGATAAACTTTTACTTGTCTTCAAGTAAATTTTCATATCTAATGGGATACTCTCTATACTATTACTATTTGATATTATATATTATATATATTTTATCGAACCAGTTTTTGGCGCCGCTGCCGGGGAGAGGTGTATACGGATTTTTACGTGTTTGTTTGTAGTTAGTGCCTTGAAAATCCTTTCTTCGAAAAGTTTATTTTCGTACTTATTAAAAATATAAAAAAAAATTAAAAATATTTTCCTTCTTATTTTTTTTCTTCTTTTTCTTTTTATAAATATTAAAAAAAATGAAAAAAAAAATATTTGTTATTTTATTATCTTTATAAACCAGCTAAAAGTCAACATTTGTGATAAACACTTATTTTATTTTTGCAAATTTTTAAATTTTGGCCTAAAATCACATTTTTTTCTTGGTAAAACGGGGTTACGTGAAAGACATAGACAAATGCAAGTGGGATCAAATCGATAGATTCCCCCCTCATACTAGAACGATACATTGTCCTCAATGTGTGGGGGTTGCCAACCCCCTCATACTAATTTCAATGTATATTCCTAATATAAAAGGGAATCTCACGTAAATCTAAAGCCGTTTATTAATTATGCCAAAGATTAAACGTTAGTCAATAAGATCAAGGATATAGGATTCCCAAAATAAGCATGCAAAGGGATGAAGACCGAGTGAGCGTTGGACAAAACCACGAGCACGAGAGTCTTCATAGTCTGGGTAATCCTGACAAATCATCACAAACAACAAAAACACGAGATTGGAAGAGGCGAGCCTCCTCACGTCACACTTATTAGAAAATATAAAGAAAACAGAAACACAAGTTACCTCCCGAGAAGCGCTTATTTTTGTTAACCGAGTCTTGAGCCTTACTCGATCCCAAATACTTGAGCTTGTCAAGGAGGATCGAAATGGAGATACGGGACATCCCAGATAGGAATGTCCCCTCCATAAATCATCATCGGGCTTTCATTAAGGAAATTATGAATGTTCTTGAAAGCTTTAAAGCCCCGATGAGATAAAAGATGAGGAGATTTCTCCTCTTTTGAAACAAGAATTCCAGGATTGAAAACTTTGTCCTCATTTTCGGATGAAAATGGAAGCAAAGTTTCAAGCACTGGAGAAAGAGGATCACTGATGAATGAGATGGAAAATTCATTCAGTGATAGAAATCTCTTGGATTGGACTTCAATAGATATTCCCGGATCGAAAGTCTTGTTTCTATTTCTGGAAGGAAAAGAAACTACATGATCGGATCCGCTGAAATCAGTAGAAAGAGTGAAGTCTAAATCCAGATAAAGGGTGGGAAGGGTGGTTAAAACATTAGGCATATGAACTCTGGGTTCTCCAAAAATATCTTCCACAACAACTCTAGTCAACTCCCCCGGATCGGGTTCAATATCAAAGTAGTAACAATCATATTCCGGTGGAGATATGATGTGAGCAAGTTCATCGTCGAACTTTTCAAATACAGAATCACTCTTATCGGCAAGCTGAAGCGAAGTATCAGAAAGATCAAAGTGAAACGAATCATACTTAGGAAGAGAAATATCAGCATGAGTAGTGGTACTGCCACTATTCTTCTCTTCAATATCAAAACTAAAAGTCTCAAGCTCAGGTAAAGAATCATCAAGATAAGAGAGAATTGTATTGGTCTCTTCCAAAAGAAAGTCACTACCCTCAACGGGGATAGGAAATGCGGAGAAAAATTCAATTATATCTTCAGAATTGAGTTCTTCCGGAGGGCGAGGAGATGAGTTATCATATGATAATTTCTCAACAAGACGACTATCTCCCTCTGGATCAAAATCGGCTCCAGCAATTCCCGGTGGAATTGGATTGATAAGAGCGAGTTCACCGGCGAACTCCTCGAGAAGAGGATCAATCTTAGGAGAAAAATCGGGCCAATAGAAACCGGAATCAAAGACTTTTTTAGCAGTGTAGTTGGCACCATGATGTCCCCTGGTGGGTCCATTATGGCAAGTGTTGGGATCTGAGATTTGATGATTACAAAACTACATATGCTTATATGAAGATAAATGAAACAAGAAGGACTTAATATGATATGTTGGACTTTGACTAAAATATAATTTGATTGAAGTTACAAAAATCAACAGTAATATGATATGGTTTGGACTTTGACTAAAACATTAAGGATGATTGGAAGTTACAAAATCAACATATGATATGTTTGACTAAGGTTTTCTTGTAAACCCTAGCCTCTCTAGTATATAAAGAGAGGTAGGGTGAATAGTTTGATTATCCATCATAGTTAGATCTCTCCAATGAGAGTCTAATAGTTAGCTTATTAGTTTGTGTAATAGTTAGTTATCTAGATAGCATAGTCGACTGATTAAAGTCGAATAGTTTATAGTTTATTAGTATGAATAAAGAAAACCTTGTGATAACATTGATATTCTTATTTGTTATTCCGCTGTGCTTTATATCATTCAATGTTATTATATCCTAGATGGGCAAAACGATCTATGAAGCCTACAATTAGGTTTTAACAGTTGGTATCAGAGCGGGTTGCTCTTGATATCTAGGATGTTACAAGGTTTCTATAATCGAATTTGTGAAGAAATTAAGAGATTTATGTCTCGTCTATTCTGAATGGATTTGCTTAAAGAATGGAAACCCTAACTTTTAGGGATTTTGCTGCTTTGATAAATCAGAATTATGGTTTGTTTGTGGATTTATTTTTGGATGGATTTGGATCTCGGATAGATGATGAAATTATGGCTCGATTTGGGGATTATTATGAAGAGAGTTGATTATTGCTTATTTGATGTTGTAGTTGAGTTTCACAGATGCGTGTTCTTATCATACCTTTTAGCAGGAGGTAACTTGTTCGTGCTTACAATGGTGTGACGAAGACTTGACGAATCTAGCAAAGGTGTGTGATCTATAAACTTAGGGTGCTTAATGCTCACATTTGCTATCACTTGAAGGAGTTACGTTGTTGTGCTCAGTGATCTTATATAGTTGAGGATTTTTGTCCACGAGATTGCGATCAACTTATATTTATTGGTCTTGGTATAAAGTATGAACATCAACATGGATATGCAAGACATAAACACAAGTTGGAATTCTACATTCTTCAACATAATGGGTTATACTCATTTTCTTCATCAATAATTACACTTGGAGCCTACTGAGTTCGAGATTCAAGAGCTGGTTACAGACGTTTAGGGGAAGCTTATTGAAACAAAAGTTTTAAAAAAAAACACCATCTACATGTACCAACTTAAGGGAAGTGTTCACAAGTTTACCTTATCTACAGATGACCCTATTGGATGATTTACAAAAAAGGGGAAAAGATTCTGATTTGCAGCTATTATTTTATGTGGTGCAGTTCCACGAGATCCTTAATCAAAGGGAAGCTTTGAAGATTGTTTCATTCATGGAGACTGTTTTGTAATATCAAATAAGGGAAGATTGTTGGGATCTGAGATTTGATGATTACAAAACTACATATGCTTATATGAAGATAAATGAAACAAGAAGGACTTAATATGATATGTTGGACTTTGACTAAAACATTAATGTTGATTGGAAGTTACAAAATCAACATTAATATGACATGTTGGACTTTGACTAAAACATTAATGATGATTGGAAGTTACAAAATTAACATTATGATATGTTTGACTAAGGTTTTCTTGTAAACCCTAGCCCTCACTCTAGTATATAAAGAGAGGTAGGGTGAATAGTTTGATTATCCATCATAGTTAGATCTCTCCAATGAGAGTCTAATAGTTACTTATTAATTGTGTAATAGTTTAGTATCCTAGATGCATAGTCACTGATTAAAGTTGAATAGTTTATAGTATTAGTAGTATGAATAAAGAAAACTTGGTCAAACATATCATAATGTTGATTTTGTACTTCCATTCATCATTAATGTTTTAAGTCCAAAAGTCCAACATATCAAATTAATGTTGATTTTGTAACTTCCAATCATCATTAATGTTGTCCAACATATCATATTAATGTCCTTCTTGTTTCATTTATCTTCATATAAGCATATGTAGTTTTGTAATCATCAAATCTCAAATCCCAACAATTTTCCCCTATTGATATACAAATCAGTCTCTATGAATGAAACAATCTTCAAAGCTTCCCCTTGACTTAAGATCTCCTTGAACATGCCACCACATAAAATAATAAGCTGCAAATCACGAATCTAGATCTTTGTAGCTTGGGTTGTTTAGACCTTTATCTAGGATAATATCAATGTTCATAAGTTATAAAAACAAAGCGGAATAAGAACAAAGATATGAACAAGGTTTTACCAAACATTCTCCACAGCCCCAATATTATTTGATCAAGATAATACGGTTACATCAATGAACTGTAACAGGGATCAAAGATCCTTGAGGCTACACCTCTACTATACTAGACGTCTACATTGATCCAGTGTACACACACACTTTTCTGGATACCTAAAACAATATGCCTAGACCTCCTTTTATACATTAAGGAGTCAAGCTTACATGAAACCATTAAAAGATATTTAATGACGAAATATTTATTTTGACCAAATTAAATATTCATCTTTGACCAAATCTTCATATTTGACCAAATAAATATTCATCTTTGACCCAAATCTTCATTTTGAACCAAATAAATATTCACCTTTTATCTCTCTGCATTATCTCTTTTTGACCAATTCTTTATTTTTCTTCACATCTGTGTAGAATCCCACAACTGACGACTTTGGTCCTTTTGTTTCCATCTTGTTTCATTCGTGTTTTGTCTTATCAACTCAAATATAATTCCCAACAGCAAGCCATGAGGATATCAAAGGCTTCTTGGCCGTACACACATCGTCTAATCACTTGATCCGCACAAATCCTAAACAGGTAGGGGTCATCCCAAAAATAATGCTTAACATCCTTAAAGAATTTCTTTTTTTGTTGGGACAACATCCCTTTTACAATAAAGTTCCCCGCATGGTAATTTACAATGTCAGCAAACTATGGGGTGTTAGAATCACCACGAAAAGTCACCATCCCAAGTGTCTTGAGAGGAAATGTTTTGGTAATTTCCTTTTTCTCAGGATCACTTTGATGGGGGTTCTCTAGTCTAGACAGGTGGTCAGCCGCTACATTCTCCATTCCTTTTTTTATCACAGATAACGACATCAAATTCTTAGAGGAGGAGAATCTAAACGGAGCATTCTCATTTAGCATCTGCTTAGCAAGCAATACTTAGAGCTGAGTGTCTATAATACAAATGGTCTATTGACAAGACTAAATAAGGTCAGAATTTCTCAAAGGCATAACACCACAGCTAGTAATCTTTTTCCGTTTGGTGTAAAGAGTTTGGGCATCAGCATAGACTTTGCTCCATAGTGTATTGGCTGAAAATGTTTGGTCTTTCATTGCCCCAGGACTGTCCCAACCGCAAAGTCACTAGCATCACACATAATTTCAAAGGGCAAGTCCTAATCGGGGGCAACTAATATTGGAGCTTCGGTTAGTTTCTTCTTAAGGGTCTCGAATGCCTCTCGACATTGTCGAAAAATGATGATCTCCTTTTTCAAGAAGATGGGTCATTGGCCGGGCGATTTTAGAAAAATCTTGAATAAATCGACGATAAAACCCGGCGTGACCTAGAAAACTCCGAATTCCTTTGACGGACGTGGGAGGAGGTAATTTTGCAATAACATCAACTTTTGCCCTATCTACCTCAATCCTAGATTTCAAAATCTTGTGGCCGAGGACAATGCCCTCTTTGACCATGAAGTGGCACTTCTCCCAATTTAGAACAAGATTGGTGTCTTCGCACCTTTTGAGCATTTTGTCTAAATGGGAGAGGCAAGATGAGAAGGAATCCCCGAAGACCGAGAAATCATCCATGAAGACTTCCATTGTTTCCTCGATCATGTCATGGAAAATGGCCATCATGCACCATATGAACGAAACAGGAAGCATTAACATAAGCTGAAAGGCATACGACGATGAGGCAAAGGGTTTTCATAAGAGGCAAGTGAAAGTAGTCTTCTCTTGGTCTTGCGGGTCAATCGGGATTTGAAAATACCCTGAGAATCCATCTAAGAAACAATAGTACTCGTTACCAGCTAATCGTTCTAACATTTGGTCCATGAATGGTAACGGGAAATGGTCTTTTCGGGTGGCATCGTTAAGTTTCCTATAGTCAATACAAACACGCCACCCGGTAACTAACCTAGTCGGAATTAACTCGTTATCTTCATTAGTCACAACGGTCATTCCACCCTTTTTGGGTACACAATGCACGGGGCTAACCCACGGACTATCTGAGATAGGGTAAATCAATCCGGCATCAAGGAGTTTTACAACTTCCTTTTTGATAACTTCATGAATTTTTGGATTAACCCTTCTTTGATGTTGGACCGCCGATTTAAAGTCATCCTCCATTATGATTTTGTGAGTGCAAAATTATGGGTTAATACCCTTAATGTTAGAGAGTTTCCAAGGAATTGCTTGCTTGTGAGACTTTAAAACCTTTATGAGGCGTTCCTTCTCTTCGTCTTTCAAGTTTTTAGCAATTATGACAGGTAATTTATCAGTGCCCTCCAAAAATGCATACTCGAGATGAGAAGGTAAGTCCTTGAGTTCAAGCTCCGGAGGTTCATTAACTGAGGATTTAATGGTTTTAAGTTCCTCAAACTTTAGGTTCTTCGAAGGGAGCAGAGAGTACGGGTCATTATTTAACATTTCTTCAATTAGACGAATGTCTCCCTCCGGATCAAATTCAGCATCATCAATTCCTAGTGGAACTGAGTCACTTGCAAAACAAGCTTCTATTTCTTCTAGAATGAAATCACCTCCCTCAAATGGAGTAAGGGAGGGTGAAGATTTAGCAATGATTGGTTCAGAAATTGGAGTGAGATTGACACTCTCGGAATTGTCAGAAAATCCTAACACATCTTATAATATTCTACAAGCTAAATCCGAAGACATCGATTACGTTATTATTTCAGCATCATTGTAGGAGTATCTTGAAGTGTTACCAACTTTGAATGTTATGGCTTCATCACTCACTCGAGATTTAAATCTTCAACACGTAAACATCAATAAAGAGCTCGGGCCGTCCTCAAAAAAGGGTCTCTCCGAGAAGTTAAGGAACTCGAGATCAACAACAAAATCAATTGACTACAAAGTCGGGGCCGGAACATGAACGTTCCTACTACTCACCAAGACATCTTACGGCAATGAGCCGGTTGGTCTAAGTAATTAACGATCCGCAAGCTCAAGAAACATTGAGTAGGAGTAAGTTTAGGGAGTGAAATCGTTCCTCTATATTGGAGAAGAGCATCAGTTGAATGCATTGCAACCAAGATCGGCCAGGCCTTAAGCATTCAACTATCTCAGGAAAATTACATGGAATAGAATTTAACCAGGGTCTCCCAGTTTTTTCGGGTAACTTCTTTAATCAAACGCCGAACAATCTCATTCACCGGTGTGATTGGCTAATAACAAATAATTTTCTCCTTATTGCTAAGAAAATTCTTGAGTGTGGAAGTGATTTGCACATAAGTAAATAGCCATCCGTGGAATGGCTAAGATCGAAGTGTAAGCTTCGAAAGATTTGAAAAACTTCATCATTTGTTGATTGTCTCTTTCTCGAAGTTTTGGTTGTTGAGTCTTGAAGGGTAAGGTAAATTCGGTTTAGGCTTAGGAGCAATATCGGGCTCAAAGGTTGGTGCTTGAGGTTGGACATCCGGAGGTTGGACTTTTTCGGTACTCAGTTGTACCGGATCCGTTGTTACCTCGGGCTCTCTTTCCACCACCTTAGGAGAAGAAGAGAAAGGAGGAGGAATTGGAGGTCCATCGTAAGAAACACCACTTCGGGTGGTGATTGCTTTCAAAGTCACTTTCGGTGTTAGTAAGAAGAATGTCTAGAGGCGTATTGCTAGGAAGAGGACCCGAACTTGGAGGTTTGTTCATTTGAAAATAATTACTCAACATGTTCTCAAGTTTATTGTTTTGTTGCAACATCGTGGCCTGAAATTCGTTTTTCAACTCAGCTTTCATGTTAGTTATTTGATTTTGCATAGCTCGCATTTTTGTTTCATTAACTTTCATGTAATTTGCGAGTTCATTAGACGGAGCAGCTTGAGTTGGTGGAGTCGGAGCTCGTAGTCAAATTTTTCTTTGGTTGGTAATTATTTCCACCCAATAGGAACAGATTTAGATTGTTTTGGAAACTGGTGGAAAACCGGGTGGTCGAACTTGATGAGCTACGCTCGGAGGACGGTGTCCAGCATTTCCCTGATTATAGTTTACTGCGGCTGCAGAAACATATGCTTGGATATTATCTTGATATCCTGGGAAAGCGTTGCCATCGGTGGCAAGACACTGGTAGTAAGGGTGTGGTCCACCACAAGTAACACAACTCTCTTCAACCGCTTTAACGGAAGCTGGAGGAGGAGTTGTGTTTTTGAGAAGCAAAGCCTTAACGGCATCGGTGAGTGCAGCAACATCGGGTGAAAGACCCGAGGTAGAAGTGTTCGTACTCACTTTAGCAACAACTGGTCTGTTTCGTGAAGTGCGAACTTTAGACTTATTCTCAATAATTTTTAACACATCTTGAGAACTTCTTTCCAAAAGATTACCACCGGCGGCGGAATTCAAAGAATCTTGATCGGTTGGGTTTAAAGAATTATAGAAAGTATCAAGTTGATGCAATTCCGTAAAACCGTGATGCGGGCATGCACGAAGGAGATCTTTGAAACGGTCCCACGTCTCATGAAACGGTTCATCAAAACGTTGTTGAAAATTTGAAATTTCATTCCGGAGATTTGTTGTTTTTGAGGGAGGAAAGAATTTGTTAATAAACTTGGAGACAAGATCATCCCAAGTTGTTATAGAGCGAGGGGGTTCTTTTTCGAGCCAAATCCGAGCTGGACCATCGATAGAAAATGGAAAAAGCATAAGCTTAATCGCTGAATCAGGCACATCTTTGTACTTCATCGTAGAAGTAATCTTGTTAAACCAACGAATATGAGCATGAGGATCTTCTTTCTCAAATCCAAAGAATTGTTTAGAAGTTACAAGATTTAGAAGACTATGTTTGAGCTCGAAACTCTCAGCGGGAATTGGTGGTACAACGATTGCCTCCGCATTTCCCTCGGTGGGTGCACGGAGCAATTCTGCCATAGTACGTGTATCGTCCCATCTGTCGACTAAGAGTTTTTACAAACAATAGTCGGATCGACTTGTTGGGAATGTTTTTTATTACGACGTCTTCTGGGAGTTGTTGACGGTTCGATAACTGGACCTGACGAACGAGTGTGGATGCACTAAAAACAAATCTTTTATTAAAAATTAAACACAAAAATTCTTTTTGGCAACCGGAAGTCTAAGGTGCATGGTAGCTCTCTAGAAAAACGCATAAAGAAGCGAGGAGTGGGTCAGCGCGAAGCGTATTAAAAACCTTTTCCTTTCGGGTCGATGTTCGTTGGATCAACCCTCCTTATACCTCTCTTATAGCTCGTAATCTAAAGGTGAGCCGATTTAACAATTTACATAACGGTTTCTTTTGTTGTTTTTTTTTACTTTTTTTGGATTTTTGATTACTTAATATTTTTTACTAAGAAAATATTCACAAAAACAAAGATAACTTCCGAGGAAGGGTCTTCAAAAACTAATCTTCAAACGACAACTTGAAATTCTTTACACAACCTCTCCGGCAGCGGCGCCAAAAATTGATCTAGTCAATAGTATATATATAATATAGGCGAACCGGCAAATCACTTTTAGCAAGCGACAAACCAACTCACAGATAAAATATAATTCCGGAAGTATCGACTTCGAAAGTAACACCTTCTAGTCGTTTCCCAAGTCGTTTTTGTTCCGACGAGGCGTGAATTGAACTTTTTGTTGAAGCTTGAGATCGGAATTTTGAATAGTTCAAGATTTTGGTTTGGTTTCCTACAAAATATAAAAGCATGAAAAAGGCAATTTAACAATTAAGGCAATTACGATTCTAAATTAAAAACGTTAACGAAATTAAATAAACGCGACAAATTAAGCAACTAAATCAAATTTTAACCCTAATAATAATGGTAAAAATAAACATGGCAATTACAACTATCATGCTAAAAATAAAGAGGCTAACTGAATCTTCAAAATGTTGACTTAAAATTGAAAACGACTTTTCAATGAGAAATTAATTGCTTAATTTAAGCCTATTTAATCTTGCGGATTATGCCTGTTTGACTAAACAAAACTTTAATCTAAATAATTTTTCACAAATATTAATCACTAGTCACTTTTTATTATTCCATACTTAGTTCACTATTTACCAACAACTTAACAAGCATATAAAGAAAACTACTCACTGAACATATTAATCAACAAAGCAATAAAAGACATAATAAACTAAATTATACTTCACTAATTAATATTGAAAGGAGAATAGATTTAGAACCCGAATGCCGAAACCGAAACGAATTCGTATATCTTATAACAATGTGATTACTTTTCAAGGACTTAGTGAGTTCCATAAGCCCCCTTTTACTACTTAATTGTTTTAACAACTCTAAGGGGTGAATTAACATTGCTTATTTTACTATTGACACAAGTGTGTTTTCTAAGTGTTTTCAAAGTGGTTTTAAACTGTATGCTATCTTTCTTGTGATTTGGGGATGGATTTTTGGTGGGTTTTGGGAGGTTGCTTTTGGTACGCAAACGTTCTTTAATAGCATAATAATACATTAAGTAATTTAACAACTCCTACACTATACTTGAAAATGTTAAACCAGTATTATCTAACCATGAAGTGGATAGAACCAGGTATGCCAAACTAATATTAGGGATCCACTACAACTCAAATAAATAAGTTCAATAAACACAATGAATTAACCTGCATCAACCCCATGATCTCAATTTCCTCCCCAACTTTAATCATCCCTTGTTTAACACGACCACCCTTGTTCAACACGACCAGTAGCAACAACAGTACCACATCCCTACATAGAAAACAATTATGATATGAGGTGTATTATTAGGCCTTTTAGGTTTTATTTTGAAACAAATAAACATTAGACATTCAGTTAAGGGTACCAACAATTACAGTCTTTAGTTTATTATACATGGTAATCCTGTCAAAGTTCAGTGAGCTTATGAGACATAAGCCCAAAACCAAATAAGCCATAAGCCACAATCAACCCCTAGATTCATCACGCCAAACCTAGTACTAAACCAAAAAAAACATAATTCAATCAAAACCAATAAAAAAACACAACCAAAAAATCACGAAACTCACCTTTAGTACTCTATTAAAACCTTGTTCAGGACTAAACACAAGTGTAGGAAGATAGCCATTAGAAGCCATAACATACAGCTTCATCATAAAGAACTATAAACACAAAATCACGATTGGTATATGATTGCAACATACCTTTTATCGTTGATAGCAAATGCATCTTAGACCTTATGCTGGCTTTCGCATCAAAATGCTCGAATGAATTAACCTTTTATTACAGAACGTTAAAATCAAAAACACTGTTCCTAGGGTTAATTTAATTGAATGTCATGTGGAAGATGCAATCAAAAGGTTGGAAACGTTAAATCAAATGGGTGAAGAAATATTAAGGTGTGACAGAGTCGTTAGAGATTAAGGAAGGAGGCAGAACTGGAGAAAGAGGTACGATGGAATAGGGAAAACAAATTTTAATCTGATTTTAGTTTTGGGTGAGAAAAAGGGAAAACAAATTTGGGGGAAATAATTTTGGGAGGGGCGGGAGAAGTATTAATCTAATTTTGTTTTGGAGGGTTGGAAGGCATTTCAAATTTTTATAAAAAAAACTGATGCCTCTAAACTAAAACATGGCTTTCATTAGCAACCTACAATTAATCATGTATGTCAATGGTTTATTGTGACCATATATGAAATTTGGTCACACTGTTCAAGTGTGTGACATATATTTGTCACTTTTAAATGTATATCGTGACTAATGCTTCAAACTTACTTTTCAGTTGTCACATATTTCAAATTCATATGTGGCTAAATATTCAGCAAAAAATAGCAGTCACTTTTAAATAATGTGTTACAAACTTGACTATAATGATTTAGCCACATACATAATAACTTCATGTGACCACATATGATTTTGGTCACATGTTCAATTGTGTGGGGACATATATTTGTCACATATGTATATATAAATTATTATATATGAATATATTATATATATATATATATAAATATAATATATATAATATATATATAATTAATATATATATATAATATATATATATAATAGTGTGACTAATGTTTCAAACTTATTTGTATCTATCACACGTCCTAAATTATAAGTGACTAAATAATCAACAAAAATTTACCAGTTAAGTCTAGTCACATAAATATTCAAATGTGTGTCAATGAAATTCTGAAATGTTCACACAAAATGAGTTCAAGTGTGGCTGTTTATTTTATCCTAGTCATTTAGTCACATAAATATCTGACTGTGTGGCCGTTCAAAAAACAGCATGTGTGACGAAATCCTAGATTTGTACTAGTGTTTATATCTCTCTAGCTCAGCGGTTACTGATTCATTATTATGTTCCTTATTAGCCTTTTCCCAATTATTTACATGATTAATTATTTGTTCCGACATTTGTTGTATCACAGATAAAATCATTGAATCTTATTGTGCCTGTAAATAAGTATCTTGAACATTTTCCTGTTGTATTTCTTGCAAATATTGAGAGTACGAAATGATATTGATACCACCATATATCTCATTATATGTAAAATCCACAGCTGGTGGTTGTTTAAAATCCTGCATTGCATGCACACTTTAATTTTCCATATCATTAAGATAGGTTTCATAATGAGATACCTCTAAGATAACGTCAGAACAATAGTTAGAAATGTTGGCCTTGAGAACCACTTTTGCATTCAAGATATCTTTACAGTCAAAATCATAACTATCAAGATCCTCAGTCTGAAAAGCAGCATTGTTTGGAATGATTGTCTGAATAGCTTGACCATCTAGAACCCCTGGATCTGCAAGAAATGCGAGTTGCTCTTCATCTAAAATTTATCCAGCTTCCTAAGCTTCAATTAACATTGCTTTATCCTTATACCATGTTGCATTCCTTGGTCGCTTAGGCTGAGTGCATTGCCTAGCCATATGTCCTTCACCTTGACAATTGTAGCATTTAACAATCTTTGCTTGTCCACTTGCATTGTTTCCCCCTGAACTAGTAGCATTACTCTTATACCCAGTACCAGAATAATTTTGCCCTTGTCTCTCCTGAACTTGTTGCACTGTGACCCTGCCATCTTGAATAGTGGCTTGGTTTCTTAGATTTGATAAAGTTCTAAGTTGATTATTGGTTGAGGGGAACCTTGAGGAAGCTACAACCCTTAGAAAAGCCATTGCCTTGTTGAGACAAGCAATTAGATCATCACCTGGAGAGAATACAAGAACAACAAAAACTGAGTCCACAAGAGGTGACTCATTCATTAGTTGTGTAGAAACTTGAGGTGTTTGATAAGCAATTTGTGGAACAGATGAGGTTTGATGATTCATTTGAGACTGATATGGATATGATGGGTTAACTGATGAATGATTAAATGGAGGTTGTGATAGATAAGTTGATGAGTAATGTTGATTGGGATGAATGGATCCATACTGAGATGTTGGAAACTATTGTTGAAGCTGAGGATTATTGTATGAAGACTGATAAGTGTTAAAGTGAGGTGGTGTTATCTGCTGATTTGCAACAAATGCAAGTGGATCTTGATTGCGTTCACGCAAAAGACAGGCTTCATTTGCATGGAGTTCGTGTTGTTCAAGATATGCATGAAGCTGATCAAAGTTGGTAGTATGCAAATCTTTTACAAGTTTGACATCAGTCACAAACTTACTCCATTCAGGTGGAAGACTGTTTAAGAACTTGGTATTTACTTGAAATTGCTCCATTTTCATGTTGTAAATGTTCATGTCATTAGTCAGCTAAGTGAATCTCAAGTAATACTTATAAAGTGATTTCCCCTTGATGTGAGTAAACTTATCAAATGCATCATATAGCTTACACTATCTTTCCTGCTTAGTCAAAGAGGTACCTTGCATCAGTAATTGAACTCTCTCCCATAAATCTTTGGCAACTCTGTAATGATTTACAAGTGAATAGATATCAGCTGGTAGACCTTGAAGAATGATATTTGTTACCTTCATATCACAATCAGCTTGAATTTTCTTAGCAGCAGATAATTCAGCATATTTCTTTGTTCTAGTCACTTCATTCTCTTCAATAGTAGGCCAAATGAGTGGACCGTTTTCAACTGATTCCAGTATCATTCTTCCGTTCTCCCTATTTTACGTGTAAAGTTCCATTCGACTTTTCCAAGGATCATACAATTCCTTGTCCAACATTGGTGGACGATTGTCAGCACCGGAAAGTATCATGTACTCAGCAAGAGTATTCTTTTGTCCAAAAAGAATAATTGAATCCATGTTGATTTGATGATATTAGATTACTTGTGGATCGAACGGTGATTGAAAGTAATTGTGTTGTTTAGTGAATTGTCTTTTAAGTGTTTGTAAATCTTGAAACTACACAGGATTTTACAACTCTTGATAAAACCGGGAAGATAATTGAATGTTTCACGGGATTTTACAAATCAAAGAGATAAACTGTATAATTTACTTTAGCAAATTTGAGTGTTCAAGTGAATTAATTTTCCTTTTGAAAGTTGTTAAATCGCCTTGTATAAGAGCTTGATAAATCGCCTTGCAAAGAACAGATGTTAAATCGCCTTGTACTACGAAATTGATAACTCGCCTTGCAAAGAACAGATGTTAAATCGCCTTGTACTAAAAAATTGATAACTCGCCTTGCAAAGAACATATGTTAAATCGCCTTGTACTACAAAATTGATAACTCGCCTTGCAAAGAATAGATGTTAAATCGCCTTGTACTACGAAATTGATAACTCGCCTTGCAAAGAACAGATGTTAAATCACCTTGTACTACGAAATTGATAATTCGCCTTACAAAGAAGAAGTGTTAAATCGCTTTTCAAAGAGAGTTGTTAATTCGCCTTCCAATGCACAAATGCTAAATCTCCTTCTACAAGAACGTTGTTAATTCGCCTTCAACTGCTAATTGCTAAATTGCCTTACACAAGAAAATTGTTAATTCGCCTTTCACTGGTACGAAACTCAAATTTTCAAAACTCAAAAAGACACACTTTTGATTGTTTTTACCCAAAATTTCTTGTACAACTAGTATTACTAAGCCTATAGGTACCTTAAAAATGCAAACTTTATGGTTTTTAAGCCAAAAAATTTAAAATCAAGAATTGTACTTTCTAAGACTTTTTGAACACAAAAATGCACAAAAATTTGATGTTTTCTTTGATTCTAAGCTTGTACACCTATATCCAAGGATACTAGATCAGATTTACCTATGTAAATGATCTTTTAGTGTACCAAAGAGCTTCGAAAATAAGAAAAACAAATGAAAAATGGTACGGTTTGATTAAAAAACGAAACAAAGAAGAACAAACACAAAACTAAACCAATCACGCCATGGATCTTGATATCAATTGTAGAATACTAGTAATCTATAACATCAAATAACAATAAAGAAATTCTAGAGAGAGAAAGTAGATGGGAGGAAGGTTCTTGTGAGAGAAAGTAACAATGAAAGAAAGATTAGATTATGTGCGAGAAATAAACCAATCAACACCCTCTCCATGTGTGGAGAGGGTATTTATACATCAACTAGTAATCGGCCATGGGCTTTGCTTATGGGGTTTCCATGTGTCTTTGGCCCGGTTAGCTTATTAACATTACATTTGATTAAACTACGAGTTATGACTAACTATATTGGAAGTGACTGATACTTTTTGTATTCCTAACATTTTTGCAACACATCGAGAGTTTTAAGCGTTTGTAAAAATTAGTAACCGTCAATTCATATACTGAAACAAGTTTGATTCATATAGAATCGCACCATCATTTCTTTCCAGTTGTCATAAATTTGATCTATTTAGGATCTCACAAGTCACCTACCAAGAGCTTATTTGATGTTGGCTCTAGCAGGATTTCCATTTTTACTGTGATACTTAGGTATCACTCGAATGTTCTGGCAATACCACAAGGATAATGCGTAGGACTCATATGATAATCTTGTTTTCACATTGTGTAAAGGACAAGTAAAATAAAATAGTGTCCTAATGAGATTATTTTATTATCTCTTGGCTCTAGACTCAATTATGCGTTTTGGTTTTAGTGATCAGAGGCTAGAGCGGACTGCCACCTTTTTAATATCAACTAACTCGGAGTGAGAAAGTCAATAGATAACGTGTTTAGTCTTCGTGAGAAATAAAACAGAAATATTTTGAGAGATTTTGAGTGGCTAGGAAGGGTTGTGCATTGCATCACTAGGTCCATAATGGCTTTCTTCAATGTCAGCAATCATCATTGTGATTCTGACAGTAGATGTATTGACCCGGTTTCTGCCTAAGTGTATGTAGGGCTTCTTTCTTTTCACCATTTATCCTTACAATTCTTTTTCATTCTTCAACCCCTTTAGTGCTTACCGAGACTTCATGACTAGTACCTTGTTGGGTTTGTTCTAGTACTAGCTCCATCTCAGTCAGCACTATTCCCTTATTCTTACTTTTACTCTTTTTTTATGTCGTACCTAAGGACTTCTACACTAACTAGTAGATTGTCCCTGGGTAGATCCCTTCGGTTTTGGCTAGATCATGGGAACTAATACCTAACCTTAACAACCTTATAACTCTAATAAAATTAAGTACATGGTCGGTCTTTTTGGTACAATTCACCTTTCCATAAAACCAATTGAAAAACTCAATCAGGAACTTGTGATATAAATATCAAAGCTTTTAGTACTTCGATTGTTTTTGTATTTTCAGAAATGCTCCCCCTCAACATGTGCATCGATATACAAAAATGTTTAGCACAATGAGGATGGAGTATACACATGAGTCCTTAATATCACATTTTTATCAGTTTTCATATTTTAATCACATTTTCTCCCCTTATTAAAAATTTCAAACCCTTTGATATTTTGGATATCAATGGATTCAAATATGTTAGAAAAATTTGGGAGAAAAATGTGCCGATTATTCACAAGCCAAATATGGAACATATAAATGCCCCCCTTTAATTTATGAGGGTACATGTGAGTGTCAAGTATAAAAAAATTGAAATATTTTTAGTTTAATGAAAAACTCATGAAAACATTTATACATTGACACTAACCACTTAAAGATACACTACATACTTATAATAATGTACAAGATATATGATACAAAATACGATGATATTGACCTGAGTATCGGAATGATGAAATCATTCAGTGCGCTGCATAAGTCTGTAGTCAACATCTCTTATCCTTCAACTCACAAAGCTTTCGAGACTCTTATAAATTCTCCTAATCTTGAGTCTTCTCTCGATTACCTCAATGAACTCCTTACTTCTCCTTTATCATCCTCGGACCAGATTCTAGTCTCCATGCCCAGATTGAACTTGAACAGCCTAAATTCTTTGACCATATGATCTAACTTATCCAGAACTCTTGTCAACGTACCATCACAAAACTTGTGCACCTTATCCAGTCTCATCATCTTCTTCTAATCATATCTATCTCTGTAGATTACGGCCCTCTACTTGCTGACGATGGTGTAATCCTCTTTGAATAGAAAATCCAATGTAACCCAACTCGGCTGTGTAAGATTGAGCTTAGTTTGATAGCTCTTAATGCTGAGCTGCAATTCTGCCACACGTTGTCTAATGACAATGTTCCTAATCCACATGTTGACTGCGTTGAATAGATGAACTTTGTCGGATCCAGGTAGGTGGTTGAGCTTGCCTTGAAGATGAAGCAAGTATAGATCTTCAAAATCATTCAGATGCAGATTTTTAAAGTTAGCTTCCGAGATCTTGTACTCGTTGTAGTCAGCTCTGCGTAAAACAATCTCTCTCAGATAGGTATAGCCATATCTTTCATATGTCTTAAGACTGGTAACACTGAGAATCCACATGTGGGATCTGACTGCACGACGATCAGAGGAGGCACTGTGTCTTTGGATGTAGAATTCCTTCCGCTTAAACCACCAGTGGTGATACTATATGCTGCACTAATATCATAATCACGTTCACTTTCAATCCATAGTGATGGAACTAATTCTTCGAGACCAAAGTCTAGATAATGAGTAGCTTTAAGCTTGGAAATTGACAAGGCACATCTTCATTCATTGTCGCCTGATACAAGATATTCCAGGTCTCTATTGAAGAAGAAGTGTGGTTGAATGATTACTTGACCTGGTGTACCTACTAAAGGCAATGGTTTGCTTACGTCAGGCACAACTCGATGACCCTTAGGATTCATCAAGTCAATCTGGTTAGAGAGTAACTGATGACACTCTTCCATCTGGAATTGAAAGGAAATGTTGTTGGTGTGGAATGGTTTGACGGTCATGTAAGCTGGGCCTTCTAAGTCAACTTTGGTGAGCTTCTTCTTCCCAATCCGTTTGCAATACCATTTGATGAACAATCCCATATCTCCAGTTTTACTCAGAAGCTTGTTTTCCTCTGGATCTTTATATGACGTGGCTAAAGCATCGACCCAGTTGTTCTCAGCTTCAGGTAAATCATTCGGAGGAATGACCCAATCTGGTTCTGTAGTTGCTGGTATGTCTTCCTCTGGAACAAGCTTCAACCAGTCTGGTTTGGCCTTAATCTGAAGAAGATGTGCAGTATCGGTGTCCTCTAAATCTGAGATATTCACATCATCTGGTATAGGTACTTCATCGATAGGTTGTTCAGAATGAGGAACGGACTTTTGTTTGGAGGAGCTGGAAGGAGCTTCTCTAGTGTCAGAAGTTTTCCAGGCTGAGGACTGAGGAGCTGGAGGCTGTTTTAAGCCTGAAGCATCAGAATCATGTCATTTCTTCTTGCTTAGATCTAAATCTAGTAGAGGAGGAGGAAAATCTTGTTCTTCATGGTGTCTCTTTCGAGACTTGTCCTTTTTAGCAAGAAACTCGTCCCTATTGTCACGCTCCATAGACGCCTCGAGTGCTTCATGAAGAGCAACATGTTCAGGCTGTGATTGGTATGTGCCACTTTCAAACATCCGATCATGAAGAATTTCTTTCATTTCAGCTTCGGACAGATCTCTGAAGCATTCTTTAAGTGGAGCTTGAAGTGCTATTTGGACAACCTTTTTGACAGCTTCATGGACAGTTTCATCGATCTTATGAGGCAAGTCACGAAGCTCTAAGTCGAAAACCCTGGATAAAAGACCTTGAATAGTTTTTTCCTGAAGCTTGTGCCTCTTCTCAAAGTTAGCACATACTTGTTCCAGTGCTGAGACGTGAGATGCTAGATCAGGATCTGAAGAGCTTTGCTGTTGTGGAAGTGGTGGAAGTAGAAGGGTTGCTGTAGTAGTTCTTGTTGTAGCGGTAAATATTGGAGCTTGAATGGTAGGAGATACAGGTTTTGGAGGTGTAAGATCGATAACAGGTATGGATAGTGGAGGAACAAAGGAGGACGCTTGATGAATCACAACGGTGACCATGGATTCGACTTCAGTTTCCATATTAGCTTTATCCAGTTACTCTTCAGTTGGTTTGTCATTAAAGAACTGATCACCGAAAGTGTAAACGTCCAGATTCTTCATGGATGAGAGAGTTCTAGTTGAGCTTAGTGGGTTTTCCACTTGGGCATGTTCCTCATCTGGATGTTTCAAACTTTCATGTACTTAAGGATACATAGTGGCAACGAATTCATAGTACATGGGCTCAGGGTCTGGTCCAGCAAGAGCCACAAGACTTTGTCCAAGGTCTGGTCTAGCATGGTCTTCTTCTATAAGAGCATGCTCTGGTGGTGGTTGAGACTCAGGTGTCTTACCAGGGTTTGATCCAGCCTGGCCTTCATCAATTTCAGTAGTCTTATCCTTTAGATTCACCTGGTTAGCCACATCTTCTTCTTGTTCTTCAATAATATTCAAGATCTTGGTATCTCCTTTACTGTTTATCTTATCAGTTTCAGCACCTGTTTTTGCATCTGTGGGAGACGGGGTATCACAGACAATATTAGCGGATGTATCATCCTCAGGTTGTGTAGAGTGCCCAGTAGATGCTTCCTCAGTCACTAGGATTCGCCTCTGAAAAACGCACTGATACGTGGTACTTGTCTTCTTAGGCGTTTGCAGTTCTAACAGCGATTGTGCAACCTGTTCATCTATAGCAATCCCTTTCCCTTTACCTTCAACAATAGGGAGTTTTGAGTGATACCTGAGGCCGCAGGTTCACGAAAAGCTACACCGCCAACAGGAGCTTGACCATGTGCCTAAAATGTTTCCAGACTCATCTGAATTGCTCGTTCGAAATCATATTCTCACCTTCACCTTAAGGTTCAGGTTCATGGTGAACCTCTTCATCTTCATCAATAAGTTTAAGAGGAATCTTTCCTTTACGAACTTTCCTCACTTTACCTCTTTTGGACTGCTTAGCAGGTGAGGGCTCTAAAGGCCTTTCTTGTGCAACCTTAGGTTTCTTTGCTGGAGCAGGTTTGGGTTGCTTAGTATACACTGGCTTGGATTGCTTAGTAGTTGTAGGCTTCTTAGACTGATCTGTTTTTGATGCTTACTTCTTCTTTCCTCCATCTGCTGCAACAATTTTACAATTATGCTTTGCAACCATTTCCAAGTAAGCATTGTAGTAAGGTGCGTTCCTAATATTGTTCGTGATTAGCTCCTTAGGAATTTGCATTCCAAAGACTTCATCTTCTTCGCCTTTGGGGATGAACTTGAGATTTCCATGTCTGTGATCTTCTTCAGCAAGATGAAACGGATACGCAGACCTTTGGTGAATATTGTGTGTTCTTCCCAAATGGCCGATAATTAACTTTGTAAACCGACAATAAGGAATAACATGAGGTTTAGTCTTCTTCCCCTTCTGAGGAGCAATGCTCAGATTGGCCTTATCAGTGAGAAAAGTCTAGATAGCTTGTATAAATTCTTCACACATAAGTTCAGCATAGTCAACATTTGTACTGGTAATAACACCCCAAAGCATCTGAAGAACTAGATATTTGGGCCTATCAAACCCAGAAGTCTTGCCTGTGAGACATTGGTTGATCATCGACAATATTGCTCTCCAAGGCTGATACAAGTTATTCACCACCATTCTTGACATAAAGTGAAGTTCCTCTGTATAGCCCAGCTCATTCACAAAGTCCATGATTGCAACACCCGACGGAGGTGACACAAACTGATGAGCTTGATCAATGGGAGTTATCTCTAGAGCTTCCCTCAGAAGATTTGCGTCCAATATGAATCGGTTTTCATCCAACTGAAAACTGTAAGCTCCAGTCTTTGCCTCATATGTAAGTGTATTCCAAAACTGTTAAATGTAGATAGCTAGAACAGAAGCTCAGGCAGTGAATGCTCTGAAGAAGTTTGTGTTTTGCAGAATATCCACAGAGATCTGAAAGGTTAGATTCTTTTGCTTCTTTTGAAGATCTAAGACAAAATTACTCTTTCCAATAGGCACCCATGCAGCAAATGGTAGTATCTGATCATCAGATCTTGTGGGAGCAGGAGCAGGAACGTTCTCATCAGCCATGTTATCTGCACAAGAATATCAACAAAGATAGGTAGACATGGCATACATTTGATGTTAGATGAGAATACTTATCATGATGTTTGACAAGCTTCGTTTTATTACGGTGAGATTAAGTCAAGTATGATGGAATATTTCACATTGAGTCGGTGGTCATTGACTTGGGTCAAACCAGAAGTTAACATAAGTCAACATTGGTCAAAGGCCCAGAAGATATCCAATGAACACAATCACAAGTTAACAAGACCCGGATGGGAGTCAACTGTGTAATTGGGCCTCGGGATTAGGCCTTAAGTGGGTATTAGGACTAATGGGCCAAAACTTTGTAATTCCAACCCAAACCGCTACCTACTTGACACCAAATCACTATGAGGTGATATGATCAAACCGCTATGCAAAGATTTGAACAAACCGCCACGTGGAAAGTATGACCAAACAGCTAAGAATATTTTAAGCAATTAAATCCAAACAACTATGACCAAACAGCTATCAATATTTTAATTGATTAAATCAAATCGCTAAGACCAAACAGTTACAAATATTTTATTTGATTAATCAAACCGCTATGCCCAAACCGCTATCAATATTATACTCGATTTAATCAAACCGCTACCATTTAGGAAAAATCCAAAATAGTGGTTTGGATTATTTTAATAATAAAAATAATCTTCATCAAATCGCTACCTCATAGCGGTTTGCCTGCACAGATTAAAATATTCAATAAAATCAATTGCTATCAGGCAAATTAAGCAAACCGCTATCAAGCATTTTCATCAAACCGCTATCAAGAATCATGGCAAACAGCTACGTAGAACACGCTATGCAATCATACCTCAACATACAATTTTAGGAGCACAGAACATGAGATCAATACAACTTATACAATCCTAAGTACAAATAGGAGATCTGAGCAGCATAACAATTACAAACACACAGCAAACAACTAACATTCAACATCCTATATTTGAAAATCATCACAAATGGCCATCAAGAGACTAGGGATCAAACTTGGACATCACACTAACATTATTTCATCCTAAACAACATATCCTAGTACTAAAAACACAATACCAAACATTATTTTGAATTTTTCGAAAATTTGGTCTCGTATCTAAAGAATCTACATGATTTATTGTGATGTAGACTGATTCCTTTCATTTACAAGTAGATCTAAAGATATGGAACAGAGTTTATCACATACCTTGGAACGAAAAGCATAAGAAATCAAGAATTGAAGGTTGGCGATTAGGTAGAGGTTTGCGTGAATGAGTGTGTGTGTTTCTAAGTTTGATCGAACAATGGAGTTTGGACCAAAAATGCAAACCGCTAGCAATTTATACAATGGGTTTCAGTATTGGCAAAATTGGTCCTTGTGGTTTCTACTTCCTTTTATTTTTGGCTGAGAGGTATTCTAATGGTTTAACAAGTTTGAAGGATGGAAGATTTAGTCCTTGTAGTTAATAAGATCTAGGAAACAAGTAGCAAATTGCACATAAGTCCCTAAACTTTCTAACTAATGATAGTTTTGGCATTTTGAGTTAAAATTACTTAACTTCCCCTCAAATTATATCCCTGTATAATTACCAAAACCATTTCCATTAATTGTGTGATGTTTTTAGAAACCTGTTTGATGCAATAAACTTGAAATCACTCTCCCCCTCAAATAATGACCCGTTTTCTATTGAAAGAGTTGTAGTCGTTGTTTGAGTTGAAAAGTTTATTTTGAAAGCCCGAATGGATTAATTTTCAACAATACCTTTTCCACTGTGATTAACACAAATAATTTTGAAGAATCAATTAAGAAAAAAATTATTTGGTTATAAAAGGAAGACTTCTCTTCCGAATAAGAAATAACGCACTGAATCGTACATTATTTCTTGAATGCATGGATATAAAGTAATCCATGCCCGGGCAAAATTAATTACCCGTTGTTAGGAACAGCTGTCTTTTTGGCGACAAGCTTCCCTCAGATTGAAAAGCGAGGTGCAGTCTAAAATAACTGCAGGC
>BQNB010037437.1:0-47201 GCA_026074375.1 Tanacetum coccineum | reverse complement strand
GTGTCGTTAAAGACTATAGCTGGGAATTCAGTTTCAACAGATCCGAGGTCGTGAACGTCTTCATTATCCCAAATCTTACCATACGTAGTAGTTTCCCAATTATACACCTAACCACGCCTACGAGCTTTTTCTTCCTCAAGCCTGATATACTCCCCCATAGTAATGTTGGGGTCGTCCATTTTAACCTGTAATAGATTTGCTAGAAAGAAAATTGTCAAATAGCTTAATATGCCGTATTCAGAGAACTGAATACGCCGTATGGATGTTTAGAGTCGAATACGCTGTATTGGTTTATAAAAAATTTATACGCCGTATCCAATAAATTAAATACGCCGTATTCAGTATTCGACTCAGAAAGTTACAGTGAACTGTAATAATGCACACACACATACAATATGCAAAAAATATACAATGCAGAAATCAAACACATAAAACAAACACACAAATATGCATATTAATCTAAACTAAAACACTTATAAAAACAAGAATTAAACAACTTCACTCCCCGACAACGGCGCCAAAAACTTGATGTGTCGTTGTGTAGGTGTTATTTATGTATAAAGTTTTACTATTTATTTTATGCCGACTATACCTAAAAACAACACTTTAAGTGGCAGTGTACCCAGTCAGATGGAGTTTCGTGGTAAGTAGGGTGTCGATCACTAAGAGCGAGAGCGTTAATTCCTAATTCTTTCAGTATTTAGTTATCTAAGTTAAACCTAAAACTAATGCAAAATGGGGTTTTAGTCTGAGAGACTGGCACGGTTTTGTGTATCTAACCTAAGGTTTTGATGACAAATAACACACACAAGAAGACAAACAAACGATAGAGAAGCGGTCAAGAACTAATGTAAGAAAAACGTATCAACCATGAATAATCCGATAAAACGCAGGTTTGTTTAATAGTGCAATGATTGTCTTATCTCGAAGGGCATATCATTCCTAGACTTAGGCGGTACTTCTTCCTAAGACCTAGACACACTAATTCTGTCACAATTAGACGCATATGCATAAGGCATCCTTATGTTGATTATAATCTATCTTAGGATCTAAGTAATGATGCTCTTACTAAACCCTAGCTCATCGAGACTTTACCTACTTACTGCTTAACGACGATTTATATACTAGTAGTCCACTGTCCGAGTCCTTACCAATGGAGTAAGAACGTACTCGTTGATACCAAGGTCACCTTATGGCTCAACTAAGCTCACTAATCTAAAGGCAAAGATAGGTCAATATTTGTGATATGATTTCTAGATATATAAAATTGCAATATGGAGAGCTATCCAGGACTCTTAGCCTACGCCAAAATGACGCGATCGAAGTTTTTCAGCGCATTAAATATGTAAGGAGCTAGACCTAGTTGAATGATATCGCATACTTAAGCATCATACACGAAATATAAATTAATAAACTAAACAACAATCAACTAAGACAGATAAATTAAACAGATCAAGATAAACAAACCAAACATTAATCTTCATAAACATGGTGATACTAAAAGTTATCAGCCGATAGTCATTGTAAAAATACACACGGTTTGATATATGAACAATTAAAGTAAACAAACCTCGATCGAACGCGTATTCGTTTGTGCGAAGATTACAAGAGTTTTCCTATGATCTTGAGGCTCTTTTCTGACCTTCTATGCTCCTTTATTCGTCTCTTGGTCGACTTGGTGGTTTAGGGATTCACTTGCATGCCTAAAACTGAGTTTTGGGTCGTCTATATATAGGGTCTGGAAACGGGTCGATACGCCGTATCCACCGATTTAGGATATGGCGTATTGGGGATATCTTGGAGTAAGGACCACGTTTGATATCTCAAAGAATCTTCATATATAGTAAGACATGGATACGACGTAAAGAGGCTCTTGGATACGGCGTATTAGGTCTTAAATCCTTCGTGGTTATTTGTGAAGTGTAGACACGGATTCGCCGTATCTTCTTGATGGATACGACGTATTAATGTAAAACTAGTTGATTCTTCTTCGTTGACCAAAGTATTATATACGATGTATTGTTGATGTGGATACGGCGTATTCTTCAAAGTCAGGCAATGGTCTTTTGATTCGTCAAAGTCTTGGATATGTCGTATAGGTCTAGAATAATACGGCGTATTTTCTGTCAGATTAGTAGACTTTCTCGAACTCTTCGTTTATGCTCCAAAATGTGTGCCTTTTGCTAACTTTCACCAATTACTCCATAATTAATGCAATTCTTAAATATAAACGATTAAGTAATAATTCTTTGCAATAATTATATAAAATAGGTCATTTACATAGGATAAATGATGCTATAAAATAGACGTTATTTGATGTCATCAAATATCCTCCCACTTGAATCCTACTTGTCCTCAAGTAGCCTTTAGAAGTTTATAAAAATGTATCCCTTTAAGGAATATTTTTTCCTTAAAGTACTATACGAATCTTTTACAAGTACAACAACCAAACACCTCACGAAATCTGTAAAATGAAAACACTCAAATCACTACTCAACTAATCTATGTGGTAACATGTTACCACATTTCCTCAATTGCTCGGATCATAGACGAATATTCAAATCATAAGCTTGCAAGGGAAAAGCGCGCCAGCGTCCACCCGACTAAAGCCAGAAGGAGTAACAAGTTATAAGGTAAATATGGGTTTTTGTATAGAAAACGTACGGAGTTTGATCATCCTACAAGTCTTTCCACCAGAAGTAAATCCAACAAGGTAGCTGAAGCACACTATACGAAAGGGAGAATCATGGGGGTGGGGGGGGGGGGGGTGGGGGGGGGGGGTTGGTGGTGGTGGGGGTGGGGGGGGGGGGGGGTGGTGGGGGGGGGAGGGTGGGTGGGTTGGGGTGGGGTTGTAGGAGTATGAGGTGGGGGTTAGTTGAGAGGTTGTGGGTAACTTATGGTTTGTTCGTTTGTCCAGTCATGTGACATCACCATATATACACTTGAGAGCAAGTAATTTTCAACACGGTGAAAGTATAAAACTAAAATTTGTTTTAATCATTTTGGCAGGTTATCTTATAAGGACGCACCCCTGGCGCTTTACACCTGGAACAACCAGGATAGACAGTGTTTTTGAATCACATCACACGCCCCATTCTACTTTACTAACGGATAGGATCCTGCGAGAAAGATATAGGGTAGGACCTTCTAACTTCCACCACAAAGTCATAACCCAACAAGGTACACAACAACAGCCTCAAAACTATTCTCAAGACATGACATACACACCCACTCGCCGGGATTGACAGCATGTGTCGTAATGAATCCTCATTCGTGGAAAACCAGTCGCTAATCATTAGGTGAGAGGGAAGTAATTTGTTGTTAAATAAAATCAAGAAACAAATAGATTAAGAATTAAGAGTTAAGATACTATTTGCTATGATCAACTTACTCTCCTCGACCGGTATCATGATATGACACACAACAATTTACAATGTTGTAACACCCCCATTTTTACAATATAGCAGCGGAAGATAATCTGGGGTATTACTTCATGGATACAACAATCATAATCATAGAAAACAACTTTAAAAGAGACGTTGTTGAAAAAATTTAGTTATCATTCATTATAATTAGAGTTTTTACAAAATGCAGGTCCCATAATCTAAAATATCAAGTTTGAATGATAACAGTTCAGCCACCTTTTGAGTCATAGGTCCACTCCGGCGAATATGTTTCAATAACCTGAGATATAACATGCTAAAAAAGCAACACAAAGGTTGAGTGAAAAATATCATAGGTTTGATAAACAATTAGAAATACAATTCATAGTGTAATAATTGTACAAACACAAATATTAATGAAAATGTTTTTTTATGTACTTGTGTCAAAGATATTATATACCCTGATGCTATATGATCACATAATTACAACGAAGGCAAATATCATAAAGTAACCGTAAGTATGTACTACTGCGTTATTTTCTTGAGTTTGTCCTGTTTGGATCCAGTCATGTCTTGTATTTATATGTCTGGGTCTTGTCTGGTCTACACTCATGGCACATCAACTGACTTATGAACAACCACTATACCCAAAATGATGTGAAATATATACAGAACATTAAATGGCCCTCGGCATGTAGGATAATTGCGCATATACACTATAAAATTACAAATATAGTGTGTTGGTTACCTACTGCTGAACATAAAACAGGATTCGACAATCCCGATAGATCTTTTCACATATTTGCGTTCAACACCGACCTAAAGTGATTTAATGGTCCATGATAAAGAGGTACTTTTGTGCATAAAGTAATCTTAGATCATTAGTGATAATGGTATATCAGATGTAGCATATAACTTGTAAAGACACTTGTAATCATGGTTAAGCATGATAGTCTATGTGAAAGTTAGCACAGTTCGCGGTAGACGATAAACAAGTAGGTAAAAGAGTCTCTTGAGAACAAGCTACCCTCTCGCGGGATTATAAATACAAGTAGAATAATAAGGCGAGGTTATGAACTTCACATAACAGAATAGTGTATAGTTGAAAAATATAGTTTATAGCATGTATCCCCCTCGCGGGTTTATAAAGCATTCAAAAGATTAAAAAGCGAGGTTATGAACTCACCTGATAGGTAGATGTAATAATTATTCTGAAATGAAAGCTGACGACCTTTCATAACTTAAAAGCCAAATACTTGATAAAGCCTAGAATGGGAAGGTATCTACGTAAAATGATAGTAATAGCCACTTCACAACAACTAGTAGATATGGTCAAGTCTTAGGAAGATTGTACACACTGCAACTTGGTTTAAAAGTTATGAATTTGAATTGTGGAGTTATGGAATAATTGTATCACAGTTCGATAGATTCCATCAAATTCATAAGTCATTCAGTAAACAGATTAGAGAGCTAGGGCACTTTAAATCGTAAACCCAACAACTCAGACAAACGTAATACCAAGAAGTAACTCCTTAATATGAAGCCTCCCAATTATCTGTGACATGAATAACATCCGATTAGGTTTTAAGTCGTTTTTATTCATTATCTGTAAAGTTTAAGCACGAGAAGTCCGTAATTAAAGATAATGTCTGTAAGGTTTTAATAATGATTTATACTTTTTCAAAATGTTACATTTTAGACCCTAGGGTTTGGAAAATTGCAAATATGTCCTTGGAGTTTGCATTTTTACGACTTTGGTCCTTCAACTTTGAAAGATATACCAAGTAAACCTTGTACTTTGAAAAGTGACATAATAGACCCCTATAGTTATAACTTTGATAAAATGACATTTTTAGCCCTTTTAGTTATAAGTTTTAGAAAGTTACGATATATACCCCTTGCATGGATATAAATACAAAACATTGTCCCCAAATTGCCATGCAACAGCCGAATTTTAACATTTTCATTAGTACATTTAAGTCTAAATAAACTTTTAAAAAAATAATGAAGATCTAACTCAACACGAGTTTAAAAATAACGAATCGTTAAAGCAGTAAGTAAAAAACAAGTCAAATTAGGTTTAAAAATGTAAACGCGAATGTTGTTTTAAATTCAAATTCCGTTCTTTAATCAATAAAGTGTTTATATTAACTATGTTAATCAGTATATAGATAATAACAATAATATAACCACTATACCATTTACACACGGTTCTCAGAAAATGCGCGAAATTAGGGCTCGGTGTACGGTTTTGATCAAAAGGCAATTGAGCATGATTGGGTTATACAACTTTAACAAGAGTATATTTAGGATCATATGAACATTATAAGAGTGTAGGAGCAGAAGTAGAACATTCAAAACCTGGGTTTGAGCTTCAAGGATGAAAAATGGTGGAAACGGGTCAGAATCGGGACTTTCAGCTTTCGACAGAGCTAGAACTATACGACTCCCGGGCTTCGTTTCTTGGTTTCTTTTGCTTCCTTTATGTACTTGAGCCTTATTAAGATCACTTAGGATATATTAGAGCAAAGTATTGCTTCTATAATAGGTATGAGATAAGAGAGTGGGGGATGAAGAAAAATGAATGGTTTAGGTTGCTATTTATAGGTAAAGGACCCTTAAGCTTCAAGAAAAGCTTTCAATCTGAGATGGGACACATAATAGGTCTATAGAGTGATGAGGAGACGTCTACTAGGTGTGTTGGATAAGCTAATAAACTAGCTTTGGAGAGGTGTGTTTTATATCCTTAGCATCCGCGCTATAACTAGAAAGAAACAAGGAACACATGGTGCCATTTTTTAAAAACAATATAGGGGGGGAGTGGGGGATGTGTATGATGGGTTGGTGGTGGGGCGTTAAGTCAATTGCTGGGTCGAGGGGGGAGGTGCTGAGGACGAACCCATCTCCAGGGAATGCCATTGGGTGAGTCATGAAGGTGCTTGTTGCAATAAAGAACCTTTAGAATGGTGTTAAAATGAAAGAAACTTTGGCTTTTTGGTTCATTCGGCTTATTAAGGTTTTCAAGCTTGGATTTCGTGTACATTTGATTAGGAATGATAGGTTACTGATCCTAAAACATATATTAAGGATTATAATCAAAATTTGATAGGTGGTTTGAGTTAAAATGGATTAGAATTGAAGTAATGGGGTCACGGGTCCAACTAGGGCTCGTTTAGGGTTTTCTTGACTTTCTTGGTTTATATTTTGCAATACCTTGATTATGAATAATGGAAATCAGATCCTGAGAGCATAAATAAAGCGCTTATCAATTAAGTTTATCGTTGTCTTTGATAAAAGGGTGAAATTGAACAGAAAGTATATCATGGCTTGGAATTAGGGTTATTCATCTCAGGCTTTTAGGGTTTTAGCTTCAGTAATTCTCGGAAATTGTTGAAGCAAGGATGGTTAATGATGGGATAAGGGATTTGTAACTCATTTTATGGGTTTAACAATACTCTTGTTGCTTACTTGAGAATGAATGGTCAGAGAAATGAGTAAACGGTCAAAATCACAATTTAGGGCACCATTAGGGTATTATCTGATTCGTTTCCTGGTATAATTGAAGTAGAAATGATGAAATAATAAAAGGATATGATTGAAATTTTGTAATTTTATTGTCATTATAACTTATTAAGTATGTTTAAGTTAGCAATAGGATAAAAAACGAAGAAACGAGTCATGGTTTAGAAACTAGCTCGGTTTTAGGGTTTAGGGTTTTGAATTAGGGTTTTGAATGTAAAAAGATGTATGGAAGTTTATGAATAGAATAATTAGGGTTTAAATATTGTATATTGAGTGTAGTATCTTGCACACAAGTGATGGTAAATAAATTAGAATGAAAATGGAGGTAAAACGGCTATTTTAGAGATCATGCTTAATGACTTGTACATTGAGCTTTTAAAGACTTGTACCTTTATTTGGATAGAATGTATATTCATATGAGATGTTATATTACTTGTACATATGCTTTAGTATCTTATATATTCACTTTAGATATTAACCCTTCATGAAATTAGGGTTTAGAGGCATAAGATAATGGTTTAAAGCTCGTTTTGATATAACGTTGTGAATATTACATTATAGGAATAATGTACCTTGTAAAAGGAATATTATGATATTGACTTGACATGTTATGATGAGTTTGGCTTGACAAGAGAAACAGGGAATTGTTCATAAGATAGGTTGTGTAGCTAGTCCAACTATTTAGTTATGACATACTGAGATAAGTAATGTAATAAAGCAAAAAATTTCCCCGTACAATTGTGATAATAGATTTTGCATTTGATGAAAATTCTTGGGTTGTTATAGTCTCCACCCCTTACAAAAATCTCATTCCGAGATTTAATTGAAAGTTGATATGAATGAATTTAAGTTAGGCTAATCAAGGTTACAAGTCCACGTGTGTAATGCATTTATAATTATGTTGTACACCATAATTATAATTACCTCCTTTCACACGTCTACTTATTTTCAAGATCGCACCTCTTGATGACAGTCAATAGAATTTCTCTAGATCCTGATAGAATCTAGGTGAATAAAATACTTTGATTTACGGAACCTGTGGGTTATGGTCTACTTCTGCTATGCCACTCTAATCGTAAAGAATTGTTATTCGTTAACCTTTAAAAGTCAACATCAAATAAGAATGCTATCACAAGTCTTTGTCAAAATTTTCATACCTAGTGGTATTGAAATCATTTGACATTGTATAGATTCTTGTGTGTTTCCTTGTTATTACGTTGCAGAATGTAACAGAGATCATGAAATGATTGATGTCAAGGAATGATTATGAATTTGTAAGAGAGTTGCTAATCATGTGAGATACAAATTTTGAAATGAACAGATGATGAAGGTAATAATGATAATGATTAAGGAATTGTTTGTACAAACGGATTGAAAGAAACTTGTTTGTACATATGTTTAAAACTTAAGCCTATTATTATAATTTGTCACTTACAAAAAGAAGCGTTCAACTCCTTGTAACTGAGAATTTATAAATTCATAGTTTAGAGATTTATAATTTCCTTATTCAAATGAAGAAGTGACCTAATTCATTGTTTGTACAAACGGATTGAAAGAAACTTGTTTGTACGTATGTTATATACTTAAGCCTACTTATTTATAATTAGTCACTTACAAAAAGAAGCGTCCAACTCCTTGTAACTGAGAATTTATAAATTCATAGTTCAGGGATTTATAATTTCCTTATTCAAATGAAGAAGCATTCTAATTCATTTCAATAAGATGATCATAAATCGTCTTACCTAAGCATAAAAACATGATATGGTAATGTGTAGAAAATGATATGATCATGAATGGTTAGATAATATTGAGATGTTGATTGTACTGACGCCCATATAATCGAGGATGAAAATTTATGTTGCAAAGGTATGAGGAGAGTATTTAGAGTTTGAGTATGATAGAATCGACAAATAATGTCGAGTTTTGATACCACCAGATAACAAGATGTAACGGAATTATCTCTTTATTATTTCATAGATAACTTTACATACGAACTTTACATATGAAAAAGAGTTGATACTTATGTTACATGTCTCGAGATTTAGTTGAGAGATAGAGTGATGTTGGAAAATAGATGTTTTTAGCTCCTACAGTTTCTAGTCTGATGGCCTACTTTGTGGCAATTCTGACACCTAACAGTGCACGGTCCTGTGTGATGCAGAGTACACTTCCTACAAAGGGGATGAGGTCCATTATATCCACGGTTTCCATTAGCCTTAAAGATTTCCTGCCTTCCATTTTGCTGCTGATGGTGATAATTGTTGCGGTTGTTATTGTTACGGTTATTTGGGTAGTTATTTTTGTTAATGTGATTGTTGGAGTGGTTATTGTTGTTGCGATCATTGGGGTAGTTGTTGTTGTTGGTGGTGTTCCTTCTATCATCGATCTTTCGTTTGTGATCATTGGTTTCTTGCACAGAATTACGCTTTATTATTTGGTCCATTAGTCTGTGAGCTATGTTGGTGGCTTCTTCCAGAGTCTGAGGTTTTGAAGCAGTAACGTTTCCTTCAATGCTTTGCGGCAGTCCCCCGATGAAAGCTTCCATAAGTTTCTCAGAATTTGGCACCATGTTTGGACATAAGAATGCTAATTCTTGGAATCTTCTAATATAAGTCTTGAGATCACTTCCATTTACAGTTAGACCATAAAATTCATCTTCCATTTTCTTGATCTCAGTTCGAGGACAGTACTTGTTCGTCAGAAGCCTTTTTAACTCAGTCCAGGTGATTTGATTAGCTTGCTCTATTCCCATAGGCTGGGCATGTGCATTCCACCAGGACAAGGCATCATCAGTTAAAGTACCAGTAGCAAATGTTACTTTATTTTCCTCAGCACATCTGCTTCGTGAGAATACTGATTCAGTTCGTTCAAACCAGCGAATAAGGCCTACTGCTCCTTCCGTACCATTAAAGCAGAAAGGTTGACAGCTGATAAACTCTTTGTAGTTTCCCGTTTTTACTGTAGGAGTTCCAGTAAGATTGTTGGGATTACTAGTACTTGCTATGGCAGCAGTCTGTGCTTCCACGGCTGTAGTAAGATCAGCAATCAGTTGCCGGATGGCATCTAAAGTTATGGCTGGTGTTTCGGATGTTGACGTCCTTTTGGGAGGCATTCTATCAACATAAGAGAACATGTAGTAAGAATGACATCACAAGTTTAGAAAGGTAATACTTTAAAGAAAATGTGATGCTTAAAATGCTTAGAGAAATGCTTATTTTTGGATTTTAAGCACTTAGAAGTTATGGTATGATTCATGAAGACGGAGATAATGATGCAATTGGTGGAAATGATGATGAAAGAGTGATAAGTTGGAAACAATAAGATACGAAACGGGATTGCCTTTATAAATAACTTGCCTTCTTACTGTACATAGTCAAGATTTGACAAGCGTTTTTATTTATACCACACATCCCGTGGCTTAGGATAAAACTATAACTAGTTTAAGAGTTGATGATTTTGAGCCGGTAGATGACATCCTAAAGATCTTCCTGATTCGTTTGGTGACGAGCTTGGATTTTCTCAATGATTTGTTCAAGATCGGAAATTCTGTAATGAGCAAAGGCAATCTTATCCTTTTTCCCTAACTGTTTCTTTTGAAGTTTGATAATCTGAGTACGGATTTCCTTGAGTTCAGTCTTTAGTTCATTACCATTAATACGTCCTTCTTCCATTTTCGCAATGCGGTGAAAAGAAAGCTCTTCTAAGTAATTCAAAATATCTTCGATTTGTTCCTCATGATGCTTCAGATACATCTTAATTGAACATTTTACTTTTTCAAATATCTAAGGAGGGGTAGGTGTATAAACTGAGGAAGATGGTGATACTAAATTACAAATTTGATTCCGGGATAAATTAAATAACGTAGTTGAGGAAGAAGATGGAGAATGGATTTGCTTCTTAGGTGCTAGTAGTTCTTCAGGAGCAAAGAAATATTGGGGATCAAATAGTAGTGATGGTGGTAATATCGGGGATGGAGTCAAAATAGTTGGTGGAGTAATAGGATCTGGTGATGAAATAGGTAATTCCTTAGTATAAAATGCTTGTACGTCGTTCAAATTATTGTAGAAAGATAAGAATATCGGAGTTTTCCGAGGAGTTAAAAGATTTGCTTCCTGCTAAAGCTGGGAAATAATCCGATGAGACCGAAGTATAGTTAAGAATATGCATAGAGGAAAAAGCATCCTTGATATCAAATGTAGAGCGGTTGGGAGAAGACATCGTTCTGATAACAACCTAGTTTGTAAATAACATAAGTTATTTATGTAATAGTATAATAGATATGTATATTTACATACTTGTTCCAGAATGTAGTGGCACGGAGGACTTTGATGGCTGAAAAAGAAATGTGGTTATAGTTAAGGTTTTGACCTTGTTCTCTATAACCATGGCGCTGATACCAATCTGTAACACCCCATTTTTACAATATAGCAGCGGAAGCTAATCTGGGGTATTACTTCATGGATACAACAATCATAATCATAGAAAATGACTTCAAAAGAGACATTTGTTCAAAAGATACGTTATCATTCATTTCAAATCAGAGTTTTACAAAGGCAGGTCCTAAAATCTAGAAACATAAAATGTAAATGATAACAAGTTTTAGCCATCTTCATGTCCATGCCACTCCATGCTATAAGTTGCTTATTTACCTGAGATAAACATGCATAAAAAGGGTCAACACAAAGGTTGAGTGAAATTCATAGGGTTTATAATAAATGGTTGGAAATTAAGTCATTATGTTGTTATACACCCATAAGTGGTAATAACTGCAATGAGTATAATTATTATAGAAAACAGTATTATTGCCCTAAGCTTATGAATCACATATTTAAACTCAATAGAACCGGGAACCTTTACCAGGAGATATATTGGGAGTCACTACCCTAAGGGATATTTCGATCTACTATCCAAAGAGATATTAGGAGATATTACCCAAAGAGATATTGGGAGATACTACCCAAAGAGATATTGGGAGATATTACCCAAAGAGATATTGAGAGATACTACCCAAAGAGATATTAGGAGATGTTACCCAAAGAGATATTGGGAGATGTTACCCAAAGAGATATTGGGAGATGTTACCCTAAGAGATACTTTCATGTATTTAGACAATAATATATCAGGGTAGCATATAGTTTAGAGAACACTTGCATTCATGGTTTACAGTAGATATCACAGGTTTATAAAGCATGTGAGATTATGAACTCATTAAGTCTTTGAAAAGTAATCATATTGTTATGAGTATATAAAAGAGTTTGTAACAAGCATGTATCCCCCTCATGGGTTTATAAAACATTCAAAAGATTGAAAGGTGAGGCTATGTACTCACAATATCGGTTTTATCTACTTGTATATATTAAAAACAATTGAGCATGTATCCCCCTCGCGGGTTTATAAAACATTCAAAAGATTGAAAAGCGAGGTTATGAACTCAACTGATATGTAGATGTAATAAATATTTCAAAATGAAAGCTGACGACCTTATCACATCCGCAGCTGATACTAGGGAATGTGGATATAGTAAAATTGATAGTAAAAGCCACGTCCCACGCAACCTGTGTAAATATGTTGGAGTCTTAGGAAGATTGTACTCTAGAACATTGGTTAAGAGTTATGGAGTTTGATTGAGAGTTTGGATTATTGTATCACGTTTCGGGGCCATCTAATTCAGAAGTCATTCGTAAACGTTTGGAGGAGCTAGGGCACTTTAAATCGTAAACCCAACAACTCAGTCAGAACGTAATACCAAGATGAAACCTCTTAATATGAAGCTCCCTAGTATTGTGATATGATATAATCGGTTTTAAGCATTTTAATCAATATCTGGAAATGTTAAGCACGAGAAGCGTTAATTAAAGTTATGTCTTGTAAGGTTTTAAACATGATTTTATACTTTTTCAAAATGTTACATTTTAGACCCTTGAGTTTGAAAAGTGGCAGAATTTACCCTTGGAGTTTGCACTTTTACAACTTTGGTCCTTCAACTTTAAAAGATATACCAAGTAAACCTTGTACTTTGAAAAGTGACATAATAGACCCCTATAGTTATAACTTTGATAAAATGACATATTCAGCCCTTCTAGTTATTAATTTTAGAAAGTTACGATATATACCCCTTGCATGGATAATATTTACAAAACATGTCCAAATTGTCATGCAAGCTTATTTTAACATTTCAATAGACATTTATAAGTTATAATAAACTAAAATATGAAGATTTAACATAACGCAAGTTTAAAATAACGATTCGTTAAGCTAGGAAGCAAAACGGGTCAAATTAGGGTTTCAAAACGTAAACGCGCGGGTTTTAAGTTCAAATTCCTTCAATAATCAATAAAGTGGTTATTTTAACATTATTTAAGCATGATAGGATAGATTATAACAATATTTAATTATAACATTTAGTTTTAAGAAAAACGCGAAATTAGGGTTTCGGGTGTACGGTTTTGGATCAAAACGTAAAATGAGCATGAATTGAGTTATGAAACTTTAACAAGAGTTTATTTAGGATCATATGAACATTATAAAAGTGTAGGAGCAGAAGTAGAATATCTAAAACCTGGGTTTGAGCTTCAAGGAGCAAAAATAGTGGAAACGGGTCGTTTCGGGTAGTATTTCCACTCGTACGCCTAGTATCTCATTCCCGGGGCTTCAAATCTTTAAATCTTTGCTTGTTTCTTGTTCTTAGGCCTTCTTAGCACTTAATGGAGAAAAGGATTGCTGCTTATAATGGGTATGAGATAAGAGAGTGGGGGATGAGAATGAAGTGAAGGTTTCTAGCTCTATTTATACTAGTTTTAGATCAAGGAGGTTAAGGAAGCTCATGAATCTGATGTGAGACACTTGGAAATGATTTTAACAAGAACATATGAACATTATGGCGTTACATGATCAGAATATAAGCTTAGAGAACCTGGTTTGAGCTTATAACTTGGAAACGGGTCAGAATCAGGACTTTCGGCTTCGTACGGCTAGAGTAACGACTCTCGGGTTTCGTTTCTTGGTTTCTTTTGCTTCCTTTTTGTACTTGAGAATTCTTAAGATCTATTAGAATTCATATTGAGCAAGGAGTTGCTACTATGACGGGTTATAAAGGAGGAAGTGGGGGATGAAGAAAAATGAAGACATATGAGTCCTATTTATACCCATTTGAAGGTATAATAAGTAAGCAAGCTTCATGATCTAATTAGGAAACATAGGACGTCTAGAGGGTGATGAGGAGGGTCTATAGGATGTGTTGGTTAAGCTAGAAACTAGCTTGGATGTGTTGTTTTCTTCTTTCTTTGCCGCGGCTAAGCACTAGAAGAAACAAGGAGTTTTTGTGATTTTTAAAGAATATAAATGAAAGATATTTGAAGTGTGGTGCTTGTAAGAAGCTAGGGAGGTAAGGAGCTTGAGGTGCTTGGTTGCAAGAAAAATAGTTAAAATGGGTCATTTTGCATGGGTTTTGTATTTCGGGTTCATTAGGGCTCATTTAGGGTTTTCAAGCTTGTAATTCATGTACATTTGATTAAGAATGCTAGGTTACTGATCCCAAGATATATATTAAGGATTATAATCAAAAGTTGATTGGTGGTTTGGGTTAAAATGGGTAGAAAATGAGTAAACGGGTCAAAATCACAATTAGGGCACAATTAGGGTTTTCTAGATTCGTTTCTTGTATAATTGAAGTAGAATGATGAAGTAATGATGAAATAATGATTGATTAGGATTGATATGATCGTAAAAAAAGTTATTGCAACTTATTTGAGTGTTGGTTAAGGTTTAAAATGGATTAAAATGAAGAAACGGGCCATTGTGTAGTATTTAGCTCGGGTTAGGGTTTCTGACTTTTGAATTAGGGTTTTGAGTGTAAAAAGATGTATGAAAGTTTATGAATAGAATAATTAAGGTTTACAAATTGTATATTGAGTGTAGTAGCTTGCACACAAGTGATGGTGAAGAAACTAGAATGAAAACGGAGGTAAAACGGCTATTTTAGATGTCATGCTTAATGACTTGTACATGGTGCTTTGAAAACTTATACTTGACTTGGAGGGAGTTTATATTTCAATTGAAATGTTATATTACTTGTATATATGCTTTAGTAGCTTGTACATTCACTTAATGATGCAACTCGAAAGGATCACTTCCCTATCCCCTTTATTGATCAAATGTTAGAACGTTTATGTGGGAATGAATATTACTGCTTTCTTGATGGATTTTCAGGATTCTTCTAAATTCCAATCGCACCCAAAGATCAAGAAAAGACAACATTCACTTGTCCTTATAGGACTTTTGATTACCGAAGAATGCCTTTTGGGTTATGCAACGCTCCAGCTACCTTTCAAAGATGCATGACGGCAATTTTCCTTGATATGGTAGAAGACTTTATGGAAGTATTCATGGATGATTTCTAGGTATTCGATAACTCTTTTGATTGTTGTCTAGCTAATTTAGATAGAATGCTTGCTAGATGTGAAGAAACCAATCTGGTGCTGAATTGGGAAAAATGTCATTTTATGGTAAGGAAGGAATTGTTTTAGGACATAAAATTTCGAGGGCAGGTTTTGAGGTTGATAGAGCTCAAATATATGTGATACCTAAGTTGCCATACCCAACAAATGTAAAAGGAGTTAGAAGTTTTCTGGGGCATGCTGAATTTTACCAAAGATTCATAAAAGATTTTTCCATGATCTCTAAACCAATGACAAAACTTTTGATGAAAGACGTGAAATTTGATTTTTTGATGATTGCAAAAAGGCATTTAATATTTTAAAAGAGAAATTAACCACCGCGCCTATCATAATTTTGCCCTACTGGAATGTGCCCTTTGAATTGATGTGTGACGCTAGTGACTTCGCTGTTGGAGTCGTTTTGGGACAAATAATAGATGGGAAATTTAAACATATCTATTACGCCAACAAAACTCTGAATAATGCCCAAGAACATTACACCACGACTGAAAAAGAACTTCTTGCAATTGTTTTCTCCTTCGATATGTTTCGTCCCTATCTTGTCTTATAAAAAACTATTGTCTACACTGATCATTCTAGTTTGAAGTATTTATTTAATAAACAGGACGCCAAACCAAGGCTCATAAGGTGGGTTCTGCTTCTTCAAGGGTTTGCCATCGAGATTAAAGATAAAAGAGGGGCATAAAACTTAGCTACATATCATTTGTCAAGATTTGAAAACCCGGAGTTAAGTACATTCACGGAAGAGGAGATCGCTGATGAATTTCCCGACGAACATCTTATGGCATTAAAAACCGAGATCAATAACGACAAACCATGGTATGCAGATTATGTTAATTATCTCGTTGGAAAAATTATGCCTTCGAATTGGACACCTAAAAAAAGAAGAAGATTTTTCTCTCAAGTGAAAAATTATTTTTGGGATGAACCGTACGCATTTAAGCTATGCCCGAAAAATATAATGAGATGATGTGTTGCTAGAAACGAAATCTCTAAAATTTTAACACATTGTCATTCTGGTAACTGGAAGGAAAATTTACGAATTCAGATTCTTCTGGCCTAGTATCTTTAAGGATACCAAAGATTACATGATGAGATTTGATGCATGTCAAAGATCAAGAAACATATCATCAAGAAGTGAGATGCCTCAAAACAATATTCAGGTATGTGATGTATTTGACGTATGTGGGTTAGACTTTATGGGACCCTTTCCTAACTCGAAGGGTAACAAATACATCTTAGTGGTGGTTGATTACGTATCAAAATGGGTTAAAGCTCAGGCACTTCCTACGAACGATGCTCGCGTTGTGATTAAATTTTTAAGAAGGCTATTTGCAAGATTTGAAGTTCCTAAAGCATTGATTATTGATCAGGGAATACATTTTTGTAACTCTCAGCTGGAAAAAGCCTTACAAAAACACAGAGTAACTCATAAGTTGTCAACAACATATCACCCCCAAACTAATGGGCAAACCGAGGTAACTAATAGAGCTATTAAATGTATCTTAGAAAGATCAGTCGGATATAATCTGAAGAATTGGTCCGAAAAGCTAGATGATGCATTATGGGCATTCAGAACCGCCTACAAAATGCCCACAGGATGCACACCTTTTAGATTGGTTTATGGAAAAGCCTGTCACTTGCCTATGGAGATCAAACATAAAGCATATTGGGCGCTCAAAAAAATATAATATGGATCTCACAGCAGCATCAAAAAACCGTTTCATGAAACTTAATGAATTGATGGAACTAAAAGATAATGCATACGAGAACACCTAAATCTACAAGGAAAGAACTAATAAATGGCATGACTTTAGGCTTCGAGGGGACACAGATTTCAAGGTAGGAGACCTAGTATTGCTATTTAACTCTAGATTCAAGATGCATCCAGGTAAGCTCAAATCAAGATGGTATAGTCCAAATGTGGTAAAAACTATGTATCCATATGGGACTGTAGAAATCACAGATAAAAACAGAGTCAGCTTCAAAGTCAATGGACAACGGTTAAAAAGGTACCATGAAAGACATATTGATACGAAAGATAAAGAAGTGGTAGAATTCGAAGAAGATACAACATAATAGAAGCTGAAGAAAAGTCTAACTTAAAGACTTTGCTGTAAACAAAAGTGCTTCTCGGGAGACAACCCAGAATGTTATTTAATTTTATCAAGTCTGTCTTCCCAGACATCAATACGGCGTATCCGCTCCATACCATACCACGTATTGATTGTCTGGACATTATCAGTCTTTACTTTTTATGTACTTTAAAAACATTATTGTTAGTTTTGGAAATACGGCGTATTCATGCACATGATACGACGTATTCACCAAAACTGACCCGTATTTAGTTTGTTTAGTTTAGTCTAAATCAACCATAGGTACCAAGATAGGAATATATGTTTTTTCATATGTTTTATACAGGACCTTGGAAGCAAAGAAATATCAACGAATATTGGTGGAGAATTTACAAATCTGGAGATCTTAAAGTGTTGGAGTCTTGAAACTTCAAGGCGGCTGCTCAACACAATCTTGCTAATAAACTCTACATGGAGAATCTATCGAGCAAATATCAGGGGAGTTTCTCATTCTAATTCGTTTTAATTCCCATATTTTAATGTTTTATATTTACAACAAGGACGTTGTATAATTCAAGTAGGGGGATGGAATTAGAATGTTTACTTGTCCTAATTTTCACACTAAAATGCTTAAATTATGCTCAAATTAAAAAAAATTCAAGCATACTTTTGTGAAATTACTTGATACATAACCCGCATACAATAACCCTTGTTAGATATTGTGAGGATTTAACCGTATCCGTTTCTAAATGTTTACCCAAATTCCATAAAATATGAGTGTGTGGGTGATGTTGTAGACTTTAAAACTTGGCTTGGTATATCTATTCGAAACCGCACTGATAAGTACTATGGATTTAGATGGAGTAACTTGTTTAAACTGGTAAATTTTAGGATTACACCCAAATCACCTTTACATGTTGCTTATTAACTAACTACACTGGTTAGTTAACCCCTGTATAAACCCTTTGTTTACTCTCATTTTAAGAGTAAGATACCCCTAGAACAACCCATAGAGCCAATCCTTTAGGAACTACACCAATTATTTGTTTCGTTACACCTTAGCCTACCCTGTTAGATTATGTTTATTTTACAGTTGCTAGTTACTTAAAGTGTAAAGTTTGTATTTCTCGAGTCTTGTGTCTATTTTGGTACGGTTGGAAGAAATTTGCACATTGCAAATGGGAATGTATATTATAGTCAAAACTCATGTATTTTTACTACCATCGCAATTATTGGTACGTTCAAAGAATGAAGGAATTATCGAAGGAATTATCCAGAATTATTATGTTCGTAAAGATGGTGAAACTACACCGAGTTTCGTAGTATAGTGTTAGCAAAAAAAGATCAAAAAAATAAGAAAAAAATTGCTACAAAAAAGAGAAGAAAAGTTTGGAGATAATCGTTTTGCAACTACCGAAGGAATTACACTAAGGATCGATTATTCGTTGATACAAATCGACGATGTAGAGTATTGTATAAAGTGGAAGATATCGCCACTTGCCTTGTAAATTATGTAAAGTATAGGATGTTTGGGAAGTTGACCATTACGGGAACGCCAACTTAGGTTGTTGTTTTTGATCTATGATCAAGATGTTGTAAATAGTTGTGTCTTTATCATGGTAACGGTCAGGGAAAAAGTGTCTAGCAACTTTTAATTTAGACGTAATCTGTTTGTTTCGTAAATTTTATTTAACAACAATTTAATTCCCTTTCCTAATCATTAACCATGGGTTTTATGCGAATGAGGATGTGATCGAGAGTGCATGTTTATTCTATGGTTATGACCATGTATGCATGTCTCAGCTGCCTTGTTGGTTTATTACTATTGGTGAAAGTTAGAAGATCCATACCCTATATTACTTTACTATTCCTTCTCTTTAGCTTATTCGAGGTGGGAGTGAGCAGTCACATGTGTCTATCCCGTCATTACGGGTGTATATGTGTGGTCATTGTCGTCCTCCTTGTTAGGAACATGAAAGTGTCGGTCACTTCCATAGATATCATTAGATAGCTCGTTTAGTTATTTTTGGAACTTAAGTAGGCTAGTAAGCCCAAGGCCCATGGAAAGCCCATGAATCCCTAAGCCTACACACCATAACTTAGGATATATATACCCTTTCCATGCTATGGAAAGGGGGTTGGTTGTTCATTATTTCACACACTTAATGTATTTTCTCTTCATGTTTACTTTCTCTCTCTAAAGTGTTCTCCAACCACTCTCTCTCTAAAACTACCTCTCTTTCCCTCATCAAGTATGTTATTAGATATTCATCAATTGGTATCAAGAGCCATGGAGTGGTATGTTTAGTTTTTGTATTTGAGTTTGCTTTTGTTCGTGTAGTTTTGTGTTCTAAACCATAGCTTTTTTCTTGTTCTTTCTTTGTTTCGAAGCTTCTCCTTACACTAAAAGATCATTTACATAGGTAAATTTGATCTAGTATCATTGGATATAGGTGTGTAAGCTTTGAATCAAGAAAAACTCATTTTTTTCAACTTTAGTTTTCAAAAAAACCTTATAAAGTACAAATCTTGATTTTGAAATTTTTGGCTTAAAAATCATAAAGTTTACATTTTTAAGGTACCTATAGGTTTAGTAATACTAGTTGTACAAGAAAACTTGGGAAAAATCTATCAAAAAAGTGTCTTTTTGTGGTTTTAAAATTTTGGGTTTCGTATCAGTTTCAACCGATCTACTCAAGAGCCTGTTTCAACCGATCTAATGAAGTTAGTGGAAACCGATCTACTTAAAATCTAGTTGGAACCGATCTATTTTGTTAGTGGAAACCGATCTACTTAAAATCTAGTTGGAACCGATTTATTTTGTTAGTGGAAACCGATCTACTTAAAATCTAGTTGGAACCGATCTATTTTGTTAGTGGAAACCGATCTACTTAAAATCTAATTGGAACCGATCTATTTTGTTAGTGGAAACCGATCTACTCATTTTGGTTTTAACCGATCTACTCAATTTTCAAAATTATACGGTTTATTTCTTTGACTTGTAAAATCCAGTGCAACATTAACTTGTTTTCCCGGTTTTGTCAAGAATCGTAAAATCTCGTATATGTTTCAAGACATAAAACAAACAAAAGACAATTCATAACAACACAATTACTTTCAATCACCGTTCGATCAAACAACAATCTTTTAACATACAAATTTCTCAATGACGACTCTTGCTGACAAAGCGATTCTTTCGGGTGCTGACAATCGTCCACCTATGTTGGAAAAGGATATGTACGATTCTTGGAAAAATATAATGGAGCTATACATGATGAATATACAACAAGTACGAATGATTCTTGAATCCGTTGAAAATGGTCCACTTAACTGGCCTACAATTAAGGAGAATGGAGTGACTAGACCAAGAAAATACTCTGAATTGACTCCAACATATGCAATTCAAACTGATTGTGATGTCAAGGCTGCAAATATCATTCTTCAAGGCTTGCCGTTAGAGGTCTATGCATTAGTTAGCAATCATAAAGTTGCCAAGGAACTTTGGGAAAGAATTCAACTTCTCATGTAAGGAACTTCATTGACGAAATAGGAAAGAGAGTGTAAACTATATGATAAATTCGATAAGTTTGCTTATAAGAAGGGGGAAACACTACATGATTTCTACTTGAGATTTTCACTGCTACTCAATGACCTGAACATCTACAATATGAAACTAGAACAACTTCAAGTGAACACCAAGTTCTTGAATACCCTTCCTCCTGAGTGGAGCAAATTTGTGACATATGTCAAACTAGTTCGGGACTTGCACACAACTAATATTGATCAGCTTCATGCTTACTTAGGACAACACGAATTTCATGCAAATGAAGTTCGTTTAATGCATGGACGCAACTCAGATCCGCTTGCTTTGGTTGTAACCCATGATTATCAGTCTCAACAATACTTAACCAATCAACCATCAACACCTCTTTCAATCACTTATCCATCCAATGATTATCAATCATCAGTTCACCACAACATTTATTCTCCACAACCATCCATCCCTCAATTGGAATATGCTCCTACAGTAAACCAACAACCACAACAATCTAAATTTCCCCAACTAGACTCGGGTCTAACTGTTCTAGTGTTCAAGCAAGGTGATGATCCCATTGATGCCATCAACCATATGATGTCATTCCTATTAGCCATCGTCACATCTAGCTATCCTACTACCAACAACCAGCTGAGGAATTCGTCAAACCCTAGGCAACAAGCTACCATTAATGATGGAAGAGTGACTTTACAACCAGTACAGGGGAGGCAAATTTCTTTTGCTACATGTACCACTACGACCTATACTCTTGGAGTAAGTGGAAGCAATTCTGGGAAACAAATGACTGTTATTTGTTACAACTGGGAGGGACACATGTCCAAACAATGCACTAAACCTAAAAGGAAACGGGATGATTCTTTGTTTAAGGATAAAGTGTTGCTGGTACAAGCTCAAGCAAATGGTCAAATTCTACATGAAGATGAGCTAGCATTTTTAGCAGATCCAAGAATTACAGAAGGTCAAGCCACACAAACAGTCATTACCCATAATGCCGCTTATGAAGCTGATGATTTGGATACATATGAGTCTGATTGTGATGAACTTAATACTGCCAAAGTTACTCTCATGGCGAATTTGTCTCATTATGGTTTAGATGTTCTCGCTAAGGTACACAATCCTAATAATATGGATAACAATTTGATAATTCAAGATGTGCAGGCGAGTCCGTCTTCTGAATAGTCAAATGTTGTGAATCATTTAGAAACTGAAATAACCAGTGATATCAATATCATTCTTTATTCTTAGTATGTGCATGAAATACAACAGGCAGCTGTTCAGAATTCTAACTCCTCTGCATAACAAGATGCACTAATATTATCTGTGATTGAACAACTAAAAACCTAAGTAATTAATTGCACCAAGATTAATCTGGAGAATAAAAGTGTCAATGATACTTTAACTGCTGAGCTTGAAAGATATAAAAAACAAGTTAAAGTTTTGAAAGAAGGACAAAATGTTGATTTAAAGAGCCGAGATAATGTTTTAGATTTATGTGAACAGTCTGTCGAGATTGATCGTCTTAAACAAACTCTTTCTGAACATCTAAAAGAAAAAGAATCTTTAATGCAAACAGTTACTCTTCTAAAAATGATTTTAAGAAAGAAGAATCTAGAAACATTGATAGAGAAATTGCTTTAGAAAAGAAGATCAAACAGCTAGATAATATTGTTTATAAAAGAGATCAAACAACACAAATTGTTCATATGTTGACAAAACCACAATTTTTCTATGACCATACCACTAAACAAGCTCTAGGTTTTCAAAATCCTTTCTATCTGAAGAAAGCTCATCAGTTGGAACCAAATCTTTATGATGGTAATGTCATTAAGAGAACTAGTGCTATTGTGATTCCTGACTCCGAAGAAACCCTAATGCTTGCTGAAGATAGTCGTTCAAAAATGCTTTTAAAATAACAAGATCCAATGGTTTTAGAAAAGAAAGTTAATACCACACAAGTTGATTATGCTGTTCTCAACCAACTTTCTTAATATTTTAAAAAATAATCTGTTCCACAAACTGAATTATCTGTTGAACAAGCCTTTTGGTCTTAGAATTTTATGAATTCTTCAGATCCTAGTCCTTCTTGTAGACCCACCAAAGTCGAGGTTCCAAAAGAACTTCCTAAAGTCAGCATGGTAAATACGAGTTTGAAGAAACTTAAACACCATCTTGCTGGTTTTGACGTGGTTGTCAAAGAAAGAACCATGGCCACAGCCATCATTGAGGGCTCGTGGGGGGTTTGAACATACAAAAGCTTGTTTTAGGGATAAAATTATTCCATTTGTAAAAGTTCTGAAGGACATATTCAATACATTTGATCAATATTTAATTGATGAACTTACTGAAGTCCAAAATGTCTTTCATCAAATGGAATAGGCTGTGGAACAACATCGTTTAGAGTCCAAAATGTTTGAAGTTAAAATGAATCAAACTCTTGGAAAAAGTCATTAACAAAGATATAGTGAACTAAATTATGAATTCTACTATGGATAATGCTTCTGTGAATGTGCATGAATGTAAAAAGTGTCTCAAACTTGAGACTGAGCTTCTCAACAAAAATGATTTCATTGAAAAAGAGACTTACGATAAACTATTCAGAAGTTATACAACTCTTGAAAAACATTGCATCTCTTTAGAAGTTAACACTCAACTTAATAAGGAAATTTTTCAAAGGGACAATTCTGTTTTAAATCAAAGTGCTCCAAATTTTGATCAATACTTTTAATTAAATGAATTGAAAGCTCAGTCACAAGAGAAAGACACGGTCATAAGGAAGTTGAAAGAGAGAATAAAATCTTTAAGTGGAAATATGAATGAGGATAAGGTCAAGAAGGACATAGAAGAGATTGAAACGATAAATATTGAATTGGATCATAGGGTGTCAAAGCTAATTGCTGAGAATGAACATTTGAAACAGACCTATAAGCAACTTTATGACTCGATCAAACCAACACGTATTCGATCAAAAGAACAATGTGATGCTTTAGTTAATCAAGTCAATCAAAAGTCTGTAGAAATCTCTGATTTACATGTAAGTCTTCAGGAAAAAGATTTGGTCATTACAGCTCTCAAGAATGAATTAAGAAAACTTAAAGGAAAATATTTAGCTGATAATGCTGTCACCAAAAACACCATTGCTCCAGAAATGCTTAAGATTGATGTGGAACCAATAGCCCCTAGATTGTTGAACAATAGGACAACTCACTCTGACTACCTTAGGCACACTCAGGAACAAGTTACAATTCTTAGGGAAATAGTGGAACAAGGAAACTCACAAAATATTCTAAATAATTCCTTAGACTCTGCATGTAAGTATACCAAATGAATTCAGGAGTTACTTATAATAATCAGACAAACCTGCCCTAGCATCAATAATTCAAGTGATAAATTAGTGGTTGTGACCCCAAAGAACAAGTGACAAAAAGATAGAATTCACTAAGCCTGTCACAAATATCCTCAGGAAACCCATACATTAAAATAGCTTCTATTCAATCAAACCTAGTTTTCTATTCTAACAAAACCAATGTAGTCTTCTACAGAATTAAAAACATCTACTGTGACTAGTGGATCACAGCCTTCAGGTAATACAAAGAAAGATAAGATTCAGCAAACACCAAGTTATACTCAGAAGAATAAAGTAGAAGCCCACTCTAGGACAGTTAAATCTAGTTTAAAAATAAGAAATGTGAAAGGAAATGCAAATGTGCAGCATTCCAAGCTTAATGCGAATTCTGAACTTCTATGTGTTAAGTGTAATGGTTGCATGCTTTCTGATAATCATGATTTGTGTGTTCTTAATTTTATCAATGATGTGAATGCTCGTGTTAAATCTAAACCTGTTAAGAAAAGTTCAAAGAGAAAAGTTTAGAAACCAACAGGAAAGGTATTCATAAATATTAGATACACTTAAAGACCTACTGGTCGGACCTTCACTATAGTAGGAAATGTGTGCCCTTTACCTAGGATTACTACAACTGTTGAAGTTCCCTTTAGGAAACCAACTGCTCTAGAAACTGATACACCTAAGCCTGTAGTAACATTGGTTTACTCAAGGAAACCTAAGAAATCCAAAACTAATATTCCTGTTAGTAAACCTAAGATTGTTAAATCTATATCTGCTAACAAGGAACCCATTAAATATTGGGGATCCATAGTTTTTGATGTTCCATCTTCCTCTCTTGATGAATGCAGGTTATCCAAATTGTTCTCTGGTATTTGGACTCTGGCTGCTCCAAGCATATGACTGGAGATCGCTCTCAGCTCACCAATTTCGTTAGTAAATTTTTGGGTACAGTCAAATTCGAAAATGATCACGTGGCAAAGATAATAGGATATGGTGATTATCAGATTGGGAATGTTACAATCTCAAGGGTTTACTATGTGGAAGAACTTGGACACAATTTATTCTTCGTTGGGCAATTTTGTGATTCGAACCTTAAATTTGCTTTTCGTCAACACACCTACTTTATTCGCAATCTAGAAGGTGATGATCTATTGACTGGATCTCGAGGAAACAACCTGTATACACTGTCTATTGGAGATATGTTGGCGTCCTCTCCTATATGTCTCTTGTCAAAGGCCTCAAAGACTAAGTCATGGCTATGGCACCGACGTCTATCTCATATGAACTTTGGTGCAATCAACCATTTAGCTAGACACTGTCTTGTTCGAAGTCTCCCTAAGCTAAAATTTGAAAAGGACCATCTGTGTTCTGCGTGTGCAATAGGTAAAAGCAAAAAGAAACCCCACAAACCTAAATCTGAAGACACCAACCAAGAAAAACTCTATCTCTTGCACATGGATCTTTGTGGTCCAATGCGTGTCGTAAGTGTTAATGGAAAGAAGTACATCCTCGTCATTGTCGATGATTACTCTCGATATACATGGGTAAACTGCTAAAGGTCAAAAGATAAAGCTCCGGATTTCATAATCAAGTTTCTTAAGATGATCTAATTGCTGCTTAACGCACCTGTCCGATGAATCAGAACAGATAATGGAACTGAATTTGTTAATCAAACTTTGCGTAAATATTATGAGAAGGTTGGAATCTCTCATGAAGCATTTGTTGCTCGCTCTCCATAGCAAAATGGTTTCATTGAAAGACGTAATCGTACGCTAATTGAAGTTGCCCGCACAATGTTAATTTATGAAAAAGCCCTGTTATTCTTGTGGGCAGAAGCAGTTGCTACCGCATGTTACACCCAAAATCGTTCCATCATACGTCTTCGTCACGATAAAACACCATATGAGCTTTTACATGACACACTTCTCGACGTAGTCTTTTCCTCCCATGTATTTGGTGTACTTTGTTATCCAACAAACGATAGTGAGAACTTGGGCAAGTTACAACCGAGAGCTAATATTGGTACTTTCATTGGCTATGCACCTACAAAAAAAGCATTTCAAATTTACAACTGACATACCAAACGAATCATTGAAACAATTCATGTAGAATTTGATGAGCTGACGTCTATAGCTTCTGAACACAGCAATTTAGAACCCGCACTTCATGAAATGACTCCTGCAATAATCAATTTAGGACTCGTGCTAAACTCTCATCCTTCAACACCGTTTGTACCACCTTCAAGAACTGATTGGGATCTTTTATGTCAACCACTGTTTGATGAATTACTCAATCCTCTATCAAGTGTTGATCACCCAGCCCCTGAAGTCATTGCTCCAATTGCTAAAGTAGTAGCTTCAGAACCCGTTGCCTCAACCGGTTCACCTTCATCAACAAGTATTGACCAAGATGCACCATCTCCTAGTAACTCACAAACTTTACCTAAAACTCAATCTCCTGTCATTTCTATCGGTGTTGAAAAAGAAAATCATGACTTAGATGTTGCACACATGAATAACGATCCATTATTTGGTATTTTAATTCTAGAAAATGATTCTGAAGCATCTTCTTCTTTGGACGTTATTCCCACAATTGTGCACATTGCTGCTCCTAACTTAGAACACGTTACCAAGTAGACCAAGGATCATCCTTTAGACAACATCATCGTTGAACTCGAAAGACATGTTTCCATAAGACTCCAACTCCATAAACAAGCTTTATTTTGTTACTGTGATGCTTTTCTTTCATCAGTTGAACCTAAGACTTATAAAGACGCATTAACTCAAGCATGTTGGATCGAAGCAATGCAAGAGGAGTTAAATGAATTTAAACGTCTTAAAGTCTGGGAACTCATTCCTTCTCCAGATAAAGTGATGGTCATTACTTTAAAATGGATCTATAAGGTGAAACTTGATGAATTAGGAGGAATTCTGAAAAACAAGGCTCGATTGGTTGCTCGTGGTTACCATCAAGAAGAGGGAATTGATTTTGAGGAATCTTTTGCTTTAGTGGCAAGACTTGATGCTATTCGAGTTTTTCTCGCATTTGCTGCTCACATGAATATGATCGTCTACCAAATGGATGTAAAGACGGCATTCTTGAACGACATTTTGCGCGAAGAAGTTTATGTTAGCCAATCAGATGGGTTTGTGGATAAAGACAATCTGAATCATGTGTACAAGCTTAAGAAGGCTCTCTATGGGTTGAAACAAGCTCCTAGAGCATGGTACGATCTATTGTTGAAGTTTCTACTCTCTCAAAAGTTCTCTAAAGGAACCGTAGATCCCACATTGTTTATCAGAAGACAAGGCAAAGACATTTTCCTGGTACAAATCTATGTTGATGATATAATCTTTGCGTCTACTACACCTGAACTATGCGACTAATTTTTAAAAATAATATGTTTAAAGTTTAAGATGTCGATGATGGGCAAAATCTCATTCTTTCTTGGACTACAAATTTCTTAAAGTCCCAAAGGCATATTTCTTAATCAGTCAAAATATGCTCTTGAATCTTTGAAAAAATATGGTATGGAATCTAGTGACCTCGTGGATACTCTTATGGTAGAGAAATCCAAACTAGATGAAGATACACAAGGGAAAGTCATTGACCCTACACACTATCGTGGAATGGTTGGCACCCTTATGTATCTTACAGCCAGTAGAACAGACCTAACATTTGTTGTATGCATGTGTGCCCGATATCAGGTAAAGCCTATCAAAAAGCACTTGCATGCTGTAAAAAGAATCTTTAAATACCTAAGAGGAACCTTTAATAGGGGACTCTGGTATCCAAAGGATTCTTCTATTACTCTAATAGCTTATGCAGACGCTGATCATGCGGGTTGCCAAGATACTAGATGAAGTACATCTAGAAGTATGCAATTATTGGGAGACAGATTTGTTAGCTGGTCATCAAAAAGGCAGAAAAGCACTGCGATATCCAGTACAGAAGCTGAATATATTGCCTTGTCTGGCTGTTGTGCTCAAGAACTTTGGATGAGATCACAGCTTACCGACTATGGCCTTGGATTCAATGAATTCCAATGTACTGTGATAACAAAAGCACTATTGTCTTATGCTGCAACAATGATCAACATTCTTAATCAAAACATATTGACATCAGATTTCACTTCATAAAAGAGCAAGTTGAAAATGGAGTAGTAGAGCTTTACTTTGTCAATACAGAGTATCAGCTAGTGGACATCTTCACTAAAGCCCTTGGCAGAGAAAGAATTGAATTTCTTATCAACAAGCTGGGAATGTGAAGTTTTACGCCGAAGACCCTGAAACAATTGGCAGATGAAGCTGAAGAATAGTGGTGGTACCTATTCAAATATCCTGTATATAATATGTATATAAATCCATAACCAGAAAAACCAAAAAGATTTTTCATTTTCAGTAAACCTTTATAAAAACAAAATATAAAAATATAAAATCTTTAAAACCAAAGAAAAAATTAAAAAATGAGAAAACATAAAAAGAGGTAATAATGGCATGTCTTCTGAAAATCAATAACATTTACGATCTTAGAAATGTCATTTAATAATGATACGAGGCTGTAAATGAATTTCGAGCAGAAGTTCAAAAGTTTTCAAAACATGCCAATATGGCTTGCTATTATTTCAGATAGCAACCCGGTCATCATCTTAAAGGCAAGTATTTCAAAAAGAAAACTTGACCTCATAACGAGAATTTATTCTCAGGCATGGTCTACTTTAGGACCATGCAAAGGTTTGTGTTTACTTTGCAACACAACCCGTGCTTCCTGTATACAATAAGTGTACGTGTCAGTGCATTTATTTGTCACAATAAGAGAAATGTGAAGTCCCAATGAAACAGATCTTCTTTAGCCTGTTAAAGCTTAGTTAACTTGGATAAATCCAAACTAACTATATGAGAAACTATGATTGTGAATACTACAAGTTATGCGGAATCTAACTTGCAATATTAAGAATAACAATGAATACTAAACTTGAATATATTGATTGCAAATATTCTGCCTAGGTTACAGATTAACTAACTATAAATTGATATGTGTTTGCTGTGAAAATTGATATCTCTAACTATGCCGTAGGGTTCCTTTTATACACTAAGGAAAACCCTAATGGGCTTACAAAACGCATTAAATGATCATGCATATCTATTCCTAATATATCTCATGCATATCACATAAGCAATACTAACTTCTTATACTATCAGTACTAATAAACTAACTAGCAGTACTAATGATCTATCATTTTGTACTGGCAGTACTAACTATAACTAACAGTACTAACTATTACAACTAGCAGTACTGATGACTTAGTTTATATTCTTCAATCTTCAGTAGTAGTATCAATCTTCAAATAGCAGTACTAAGTCCATCAGCAGTATAACCTTGTAGAAGCTCTTAACTCCTAACAATCCTCCCCTAAACTTAATATTTACTTGTCAATCATCAAGTTTCTTCAGTTTAGGCTTCTTGGTGATTAGGAGGATGTATTCAAACATTTTACTACTCTTAAAACATTGATTTGATGAACATGATAAGCTCAAATGCCATAGTACTTTCTTCTTTAGTTTCTAACTGCAAGTTCACCATCTTCTCCAATAATTCTTGATCAGTGGGTACTTTTTCTCTACTAGCATATGAATCTTCATAGATGTACCGTCCATAAACAGAGTGTGAAATTGCATAATATTGGCTTTATCTTATCACTACCCCTCCCCTGTTTGGATGCATCCTCCTCATCTAAATCATCATCTAAAGATTCAAACTGTCTGTATTTCATTAGTCTGAGGATCTCCACAGCTTGAGCATCCTCTTCTTTCTCTAAGTCAAGCACCTGTTTTGACAATTTTGTACACATAGTCATCAATTCATGTAGTTGCAGTCTACCATCATCACTTCTAGGTGTGTAACCTCCTGGGAGAGGTGAATCATAGGGTGAGATTGGTACATTAGCCGTCAATTTAAATTGATATTCCATCCTGCCCTTCCCACTTCCAGATGTGTGACCTTCTGAGAGAGGTGGTTCATTGGGCTTTTTAAGCACTCTCTTAGACCTAGTCTGAGCAGGAGCACCCCCATGGTGTCTTGGCGCCTGGGACTGCCACCTGTATCCATTCCCTAAGGAATGCCAACATTAGGCATTGCCATGGTCTGGGTCCTAATTATGTTATCATTGTCATGTGCTGCATCTAAGCTAGCAACAGTAGTGATAGCCCTTTCCACAGTGTCACCCCCCTCCGTATGGATAGCCTCATTTGCTCTAAGGTCTTGAGGTACACTAGTCTAAGGTAACTTAGTGTCCTTTTTGGTTTCCTATGGTTTTGAGTCTTTCTGTGTCTTTGATATGTAGATGGATGTGGGAGTAGTTGCTCAATGTGAGCTTCAGTTTCGAAAAACGAGTAGAGGTGTTTTAGTTTGAAGTGGTTCTATTAGAAGTTCAGAAACATTTGTTTATGAAGTAGAGGGTGTTGGTTGGGGTTCAGGAGGTGTTGCTGAACCTTCACCCTCAGGTGCTTGGTTATGCACCAACATTATGAACTTGTTCTCCAATAACTATGCAATAACATGCCTCTATTCGGCACAAGCACACTAGAAATAACTAGATAGACAAGTGAGAATTCATGAGGATCCATAACCAAAACAACATACCAATACTAAATCTTGAGATATCAGATTAAACTTCAAATTCTTCTAAAGAGCATCTCCAAACCATGTCAAGCATCAATCCATCCATGACAACTTAAGCAGTACTAACCAAACCTAGCAGTATAAACTTTTTGTACCAGCAGTACAAAGTTTCTTCAAATAGAGAAAGCTAAGCCCAGCAGTATTAAGTAACGGATCATCATGTTTACCTTCCAACTTCAATCCAAATAGTACTTGTGTATAATCCGCTACACTTATACACCATTAACCTCCCCTGAGATCACGCAGCTACAAATTAAGCATATAAATGCTTGCCACCAAAAAATTAAATCTACTCACATCAAAAGCTTTAATGAGCAAATCAGCTACATTATTATCAGTGTGTATCTTGACCATCTCTATCAATCTCTTCTCATAGGAGTCTCTAATGAAATGATGCCAAATCTTTATATGCTTTATTTTAGAATGGTAGACAGGATTCTTGATAACACAAATGGCACTCTCATTATCAACATGAATTTTTTGTCTGAATAAAATTATATCCATAATCTAACATCTGATTTTGGATCTAAAGCACTTGACCATAACAGTGAGAAGCAGCAATATATTCAGCTTCAGTATTTAAATTAGCCACCACAGTCTGCTTTTTACATTGCTAAAAGATTAACCTTGAACCAAGAAATTGACAACCTCCTGTTGTAGATTTCCTGTCCAAATTAGCACCTGCATAGTCACTGTCTGAAAAAGCTTCCAATATAAAAGGAGAGTTCTTAGGATGCCAAAGGCCTGAATTGGGTAGACCTTTTAGGCCTAAATTGGGTAGACCTTTTAGGTATCTAACTATATGAGAAACTATGATTGTGAATACTACAAGTTATGTGGAATCTAACTTGCAATACTAAGAAGAACAATGAATACTAAACTTGAATATATTGATTGCAAATATTCTGCTTAGGTTACAAAATAACTAACTATAAATTGATATGTGTTTGCTGTGAAAATTAATATCTCTAACTATGCCATAGGGTTCCTTTTATACACTAAGGAAAACCCTAATGGGCTTACAAAACGCGTTAAATGATCATGCATATCTATTCCTAATATATCTCATGCATGTCACATAAGCAGTACTAACTTCTTATACTATCAGTACTAATAAACTAACTAGCAGTACTAATGATCTATCATTTTGTACTGGCAGTACTAACTATAACTAACAGTACTAACTATTACAACTAGCAGTACTGACGACTTAGTTTATATTCTTTAATCTTCAGTAGCAGTATCAATCTTCAAATAGCAGTACTAAGTCCATCAGCAGTATAACCTTGTAGAAGCTCTTAATTCCTAACAAGAAATCTTATTTTTATTGGTAAAAAGTTGTCTTCATAATGAATCAGTGTTTTCAGTAATCACAAAAAGATTTTCAAAGACAATTCGACCACTCAAACAATGACTACAACTCTTTAAATAGAAAACGAGTCATTATTTGAGGGGGAGAAAGCGTCATCAAATAATCTTTTAAAACGGTCTTTTAAAATAAGTCACAGAATAAACGGATAAAGTTTTTGATAATGACGGATAACATTTTTAAGGGGAGTTAATTTATATTAACTACAAGAGCTTCAGATGTTGTTTGTTTCAAACATTTAGGGACTTATTTGCAATTTAAGACTAAGTTGATTCTCACGGAATAGATTTAAGCTTATCAATTCTTCGAACACAATCTCTAGTATATGTGCGTACTAGGTTTTACTGATTTCGAGGGATCAAAACCAGCAAGGGGGAAGGAATAGATATACAAGAAAGATAATGAGTACACGTGATAAAATTCATACCCTATTCTCATTTTAGGTCATTCCGGAAAGACAAATGTCATAACCACAGAGAAAATCAGTGTTTAACTTGTTACTTTCGGGTGCACTATTTCAACTACATGGGGGTAGAGATATCTTGTAATTTCAAGTATGCATCATTTAAGATACTAGGGGGAAGTGTTGTAAGAAGATTTATTCTAAACGTGAGAAGATTGGTTACTGATTCAAGAAAAGCTTCCTCAAACGGTTAATCACTAAGCTTATTTTTTAAATATAGTAGAATTTATTGACAAAAGAGGTACACATAGGTTTGATAAGTATGATGATTTCTTAAGATAGTCAGTATTCTGCAGAAAGAAATAAGTACATTTGTGACTTAGTTGACTTAGGTGTTATTATTTCGACTACTTAGAGGGAATAATTGTGACATCCAGGACTTAGTTGACTTTGGTGTTACAATTTATATCATCACTATCGTGTAAGAAGAAATACGGGTATCTGGGACTTAATTGACTTTGGTTTTACGATTTCGAGTAAGGTGTGTACTTTGGATATTTGGGCTTTATACATCAAGACTGCTTGATGCGGCTTGCACATCTGCTTTGAATCTACTCAAGAAAGGATTGTTGGTTCGGGGGGAAGCTAAGACAACTTCTAAATAGAGATTATCGAGACGGACTACAGATTGCTGACATGGACATAATGACTTTGTCATTTTCGGCTTGAATATTTTCAGGTCCTGTCTCATACATAATCTTGTGAATATATAAATGTTTAGAGTAGACTAAAAAATCAGGCATATATAGTGTTTGAGTATGAATTTTCAAGAATTTCTTATTAAATTCAAAAAATTTCAAATTGACATACTCAAACACCATATAATTCTCTCATAATTTGAGGGGGAGCATTAAAAATGTTCTTAATACGGCTTGTTAATAATTGGACATTTTTGTGACAACCATGACTTGAGCAGGTTAGTCAAACTATTAGTGTTGAATTATGTATCTGTTGCAATGAATGGGTTATGTGATTATATGTGTTTTATATCGTGTTATTGAGAGATTATGTGAGAAATTTGGTTAGTCATCTATTGAGTGTGATCATCACTCCACTGAGATGGAGATGGTGGTGAATTGGTTAGAATTCTATCGTCACTTGGTGACAAGGAAATGAATTTTTGTGATTTAAGCTTTTTTAAATGATTTATTCGTGGTAATATTATAACGTATAACGTATTTTTATGTTGTTAGTAAAAAGTTAGTAGAATAAGGTGTTAGTAGTTAGAATAAGAATGAAATGTGAATTTCTATTTTTGGAAAGTTAGGTTAAAATAAAAATGAAAAGTTATTTATTTTAAAAGTCTAGTAAATTGCGTTTACGCAAAAAGGTATACTCAAATAAGCTTAGGTTTTTATAAAAACTTAAGGTAATGCAAATAATTAAGTAATTAATAAATAAAAAAATATAATATATATATATATATATATATATATATATATATATATATATATATATATATATATATATATATAAAGGGGAAATCGGCCAAAAAAGAAAGGAAGAAAAAAAAAGGAAAACAAATCTTACTCTAATTAAAATTGGTAAAAGATATCTATCCTAAACCTTTTTGTAAACCTTATAAATACCAAAAACCCTTCTCCCCCTTGTTTTTAATTGTCCCAGCCGAATTTTATCAAAGGAGGAAGAAGAAAGATATTTTTTTTCAAGTTTGGTGATTTTTTTGTTCAAGATCAAGATTTAAAGGTATAATTCATAATTCTTTGATTAATTATCATTAAAAATATGTAATAGATTATTATGATGGGATAAATTAGGATTCATAACAACTGTAAATAATGATTTAAATAAACATGTTTATAACATAATTAGGGTTTTAATAGGATCACAAGGTGGCATCGTTAGGTTTATATCGCGTTAAACATTTGATTTAGATTTAGGGCATAATTAGGGCCTGTGTTGTTTGGCTAATATCTAATGATGAAAAATAGTTTTTGTCAAGTTTCTGGTGCCCTATGAATGTAGCTTGCAGAGAGTCTAGTTTCCAGAACAACTGGCCGTCGAAGATTTTTGCGTCCGGAAAGTCATTCAAACGATTGTTGCAAAAAAGTTGTCAAAGCAGTAAATACGGGTCAGATTTAGGTCAGATTACGAGGTATAAAACCCCCCACTTAAAATTCGAATTTAGCTTATCCCTTCTACATTATTTTAGTTCTATGTGTCTATTAGAAACCCCCCAAAGGAGAGCTTCTGATTTGGAGTCTAGGTTTGGTTTTTAGGTCCAAACTTTTTAGTGTGCAAACAGATCTAAAAAAAAAAAGAATTGGGGACTGTTTTTGAAGTTTGATTTTCTTAGGAGTACTTTGGCATGTAAAATGGATCTTGGGAACATGAGGTAGTTAATATACTTATAAATACATAGGTGATTTTGGTATGACTTATGGAGGGTCATTAAGTAGAAGGGTTTGAGTACGTTAAGTCACGTAAAAATTCTGTAGTTTTGAATAAATTGTGACTACGAGTGGAAACTTGTTAACGAAGTGTTAAAGTTGGTAGGTGTCGGTGACCATGGGTTAAATAGAACATCTTAGACAGCCAATCATATTATTGTTTACATGTGCATTAAAGCTTTTGACCTATAGTAAGTTGTAACACAGTATTTTGTGTTAGATTTGTGCTAGTTGTTTGTGAAGCTTTTTGTTGAATCTTTTTGGAAAGGCTAAGCAATAGGGGAGTTTTATAGCCCTTTTTTTATCATGTTATTTTGGGTAGAATGATGCCTTTGTCCGTATTAAAATGTTTTTAAGCTTGCTGTAGTTATGTGTATTGGATCGTGGGCACGTTCCGTCCTGTTGTGTTGCGATATGATATGTTTGGTATTATGAATCCCAATATGCAAAATGAGGTGTGACGGTGGTAAGACTGCGTGAGATCATATGAAGCCATGTAGCACACATATGTAGTTGGAATGATTGTGGATCATGGGCACGTTCCGTCCCGTTGTTGTTAATTGTTGTCATGAATTATTTTGGTAATTGCAGCAGCAATGAAAGGTTTATTTGGATATTTTGTATGTCGTAACTATGATTTCCTTGGTCAACTTTATTTGACGTTTTAAGCATCGATTTTTTATGGTAAGCTTAATGGATGCTAATATTAGAGCGAAGTGGCTAGAAGAGACCGTAGGATGCTTGGAGTTTCTTTATGCTTTCTGTTTGAATAAATGTGTTTGCATGAATTGTTTGGATTATGTTTTGCATGTCATTTATTGACGAGACCTCTTTCTCATTAATAAAGACACCATTAGGTTTTGGGTATTGTTATGACACTTTGTGTCTTTGCTTTACTTTAGTTTTTATTTTAGTATTCTCTATATAGACACCATGTGTTGTGATGATATCCATTCTTGTTTACGCCTCGCGTTTTTGCCTTGGCGGGGTGTGACAGATTGGTATCAGAGCCATTGGTTATAGAGAAGTAGGTGGTTGAGCCTAGACTATAACCTAGGAGTCCTTCATGTAGATGCATTTAGGGCTTAAGTGTTTAATGCTATAACTGCTATGCTTCCCCTCTATTTTTGCATAGCTTATATATTTTATATTTTGCTAAGTTTTCATTTAGTTATTTTGTCTACCATTATTTGATATAATATGTATTACTTTCTTAGTATTTTAGCTATGTTTTTCCCTCACCCGTAAGAAGTCTCGTTAGGGAACCGTTTTCCCAACTGGACTTAAGCGTTATAAGGAGCCTTCTTTGGAACCAAAGGAGATAGGATATTTGATCGATGTGTCGGATGCACGTAATAGGGGCTGAACCCCGCGAAGTCCAGGTGATTCTTACGGAGGCATAGTCAAACCCAAGCGAGGCCCAGCAATAAGTTTATCCTTTCCTTTACCTCCGTCATGTTGTTATTGATTATTTCTTTTGGATATTTCGTATTTTGGAAGTCGTTGCGAGACTTTCGTTTCTTTATGTCGTTTCGATCTTATTTTGATATAAGTAAGTAGTCATTTAATGAAGCATCCTCTATGTGTTAAGTTGAAGTGGTTTAAGATGTGCAATGTGGAATGTGTGCTTATATGTGAATTATGATTAATATTGATGATCTTGGAAGTAAGTACAACGTTTGAAAGGAGCACTTATACTTAATATTGTTTGATCTGGAATAATACACGGTTGAAAGGAGCACTTATAATTAGGTGTCCAACATAAATATAAAGGCATCACACCACATAGACTTATGACCATTATTGTCATTTAATTTGTGTTTATTGAATGTAAGGTGTAGAAGTCAAATAATTTATATAATATAATATATATAATATAATAAATATATATATATGTATATGATAATATATATTATATATTAGTTTTCAATAGAAGGATGAGTGGTAAGAGAGCGAAATTATTCTCTTACCCCAAATTAAGGATATGTAAAGTTTGAGTATATAGATAAGTAAGGTTGTCCCTTCTATCTAGTATTTGTGGATACCTAGTATTGCTATTATAATGTGCTTCGTTTGCTCGGTTGTTTGTTCGGATTTCCTAAGTCTAAGCTTAGCATCCCTTCATCGTACTTTGTTAGTAAGGATACCTGATTTTCCTATTCGACGTCTCGATGTATATTGGTTGTTCGGAATCTGCTTTTTCGGATATAGCCGCGTTTCGTTAGTTCTTTCATTGCATTGATTACTCGTATGAGTATCAAAGGTTTCTTTTAAGCACTAATTGTTCCTAACATATTAGTGTGGATCATTACTCCCTTCTTTGTATATCCCTTGGTTTTCGTAACCCGTTGGCGACGTGTTAGTATCGATGCTTTTAGGTTTGCTCTGTTGATCGTTATTTTGGATAAGACCTTACGTTTTCTTTTGGGTACGTAACGTCTTGCATGAGTTTTCTTGTACGAGTTCGTTTGATTTTATTTTGAGTATATGGTTCCTGGTATTTTCTTTCGTTTTCAAACAATAGAATTGTGTTAGAGTCTGTACGGTGTTTTACGATCCCTGTTGGTATTATGGTGTCATTTGTTTGAGTAACATATTTCATAATTGATGTCTAATTATAAAAACTCTTTGGAAGTATTGTGTTAGTGTTTGAGAAAAACTGTGTTTAAAATGATCTTTGTAAAAAGAATATGTTTAAATGGTCTATACAAATAGGATATGAAAATTTTTAAGTGGTTTAATAAATTTTATTTTATTATAAAAAGCTGGTTTAAAGTGATTCATAGTGGTAAGGTACGATACACCATTAGATAACCATCTCTAGATTTTTTTATGACAACCAGAATGAATTTTTCAAAGATTACATTTAAGACAATTTTATTATTATTTAAAATGATTTTTTTTACTTAAAGTGACTTTCTTAATTTAAATTGATTTTTATAAAAACATTATTTAATTTGGTCTTTCGAGTAAAGTCGATAATTGGTATAAGAATTTCCGTCTTTCGTATTGATATTTTTTTATGTGTTCATTTGTCGTGGTACGTCTGTTGATTTTCTTTCGTTGCGTTTTCACTCGGTGCATATACGTATCCTTTCTTTCAAAGGATTCTTATGTCATTTGATCCACGTCTACTTGCATATGTGGAATCTCCTATATGCATTCTAGCCTTTGACTCGATATTCGTTTGTTATCCTATTCGATTGTTCGTAACCCTTGGAGTTCGTTGATACCGTTGAGTCGTGGAAGCTTTGATGTGCTTGTGGGAATGGACCGGTTGTCCAAGAGGAAGTTTGGGATAGTATGTTATGAGAAGGTGGTTAGGATACCGTTGGAAGGTGATGAGATACTTCGGGTTCATGGTGAACGTACTCAAGGAGTCGTGAAAACCTAAATGAACGCAAAGGTAGATGAACTGAAATTGAGTGGTATTTCAGTCGTACAAGACTTTATTGACGTGTTTCCGGAAGACTTATAAATGACCACCGCAATGACAAGTTGAGTTCCGCATAGACTTAGTTCCTGGAGCGACGCCAGTTGTGAAGTCTCCATATCGTCTAGCACCCTTGGAAATGCAAGAATTGTCTAAAAAACTTTCGAGAGTTGCAAGACAAGGGTTTCATACGACCTAGTCATTTTCCGTGGGGATGCCCCAGTGTTGTTTGTTAAGAAGAGGAACATAGAGTTCATTTGAAGTTAGAGTTAGAATTACTAAGGAAGGAGAAGTTGTATGCTAAGGTTACTAGTGTGAGGCAGTAAAGAATTGGGAAGTACCTACGACACCATCCGAGATATGATTATTCTTAGGATTGGTAGGTTACCTACCTACGTTTCATCACAAACTTTTCTAAGATTGTTAAACCCGTTACTTCCCTAACTAAGAGGGATCAGAAGTATGAGTGGGGCGCAGAACGAAAAGAGGCTTTCTAGTATTTGATGAATGATTTGTGTGACGCTTTGATTAATCGAATGTAGTGGTTGATGCGTTGAAAAGAAATGGAGAGTGAAACTAAGACGAGTAAGAGCAATGTCCATGACTATCCAGTCAAGTGTTAAGGACAAGATATTGGCTACTTCAAGTGAGACGTCCAAGGTAGAGAACGCGCCAGCAGAAATGCTGCGTGACCTGGACCAACAAATAGAAAAGAGGGCAGATGATGGTTAGTACCTTATGGATTAAATTGTATAGTGAGTATGAGTATGAAATTCGCTACCATCCAGGTAAAGCAAATGTGGTGACTGATGTGTTAAGTAGGAAGGAACGAGTGAAGCCTAGACGCGTTCGAGCGATGGCTATGACTATTTAGTATGGAGTACGAGGAATGATACTGACAACCCAAAGTGAGGCGTTCAAGCAACAAAACATACTCGCAGAAATACTACATGGTTTAGATCAACAGATGGAAAGAAAAGGAGACGAGAGTTTGTATTTTATGGATCGTATTTAGGTTCCATTGGTAGGAAGTGAAATGGACGAGGCCCATGCATCAAGGTACTTGGTACATCCGGGAGCATATAAGAAGTACTATAACCTTGTAGACATGTATTGGTGGCCATAAATAGAGAAGGATTAGCTATCTATGTTAGCAAATTTCAGATTTGTTTAAAAGGTGAAGACTGCAATGTCAAAGACTTTTGGCTTGCTGCAACAGCTTGAGATACTTGAGTGAAAATGAGATAGAACCACCATTAATTTTATCACTAAATTTCCAAGATCAAAGTAGTGAGTATGATGTGATTTGGGTGATGGTCGATAGACTGACCAAGTTAGCTCATTTTCTAGCTATACAAGAAGATTTCAAGATGTGAAGTTGGCAAAGATTTATATTGATGAGATAATAGCAAGGAATGGAATTCTAGTGATGATCAACTCAGATTGAGATGGATAATTTACCTCGTGGTTTTGGCAGACGCTGCAGAAAGTGTTAGAGACACGATTGGATTTGAGTACCGCTTAGCATCCTCAAGCGAATGGACAAAGTGAACGTATGATTCAGACTATGGGAAGATATAATGATGGCATGTGTTATTGATTTTGGTTATAGTTATCATTCGATCATTTGGTGTGCTCCGTTTGAAGCATTGTATGGAAGGAAGTGTAGGTGGCCTGTTTTATTGGCTGAAAGTAGTTTGATTGGACCTGAGTTGGTTCAAGAGACGACTGATAAAGTGGTGTTGATAAAAGAAAAGGTCAAAGCAGCAAGAGATCGTCAAAAGAGCTATGCTGATAATAGACGCAAACCGTTAGAGTTTGAGGTAGGAGATCGGGTTATGCTAAAAGTGTCACCTTGGAAAGGTGTAATTCGCTTTGGGAAAAAGGGTAAGTTAGCACCGAGGTATGTAGGGCCATTTGAGATTCTTGAAAGAGTCGGTCCTGTAGCTTATCGGTTGAGATTGCCTGAGGAATTGAGTGGAGTACATGACACGTTTCATGTGTCAAACCTAAAAACAATGTCTGGCGGATGCTAGTCTGCATGTGCCATTGGATGAGATCAAGGTTGACAAAACTCTTTGTTTTGTTGAGGAACCTATTGAGAATAGTGACCGTGAAGTTAAGAGGTTAAAATGTAGCAGAATGGTGGTAGTTAAGGTCCATTTGGGCTCGAAGCGAGGTCTTTAGGACTTCAGGTAAACTGAGTATCCACACTTGTTCGTTGAGCAAGGGATCATTGGGAGTTTTTAGTTAAAGTTGGGTACGTAAGGTTTCTTGTAGACCTTAGTATGCCCTTAGATGTGTTTGTGTGATTTTGGTTAAAGTTATTTTATGAATAAACTCGAAGTCGAGCCAATTTTTCAAAAATGTTGGGCTTTGTAACAACTTATAACTTGGGTTCAAGACAGTTCTTGTTTGATGAGTTGCGAGACCGGGTTGTAAATGACGTTGTTACGCAACTTAAGGTTTTTGACGAGTCTCCTCGATGACGGGCGAGGTTCAGGTAGTTGGATGTTTCTTTTCGTTTGGAGCGGTTATGCTGCTATGCGTACCCTTTTGTGGGCAGGCAAAGTGGTTAGCAGTAAGATATCTTGTGAAAGTTAGTTGGAATTCAAAGTGTAACTTTGAGTTAACATGGGTATGGGAGGACTACTTGAAAGATAAGTATCCTCGATTTATTGTTTGGTAATGATAGAGTTGAACCTTTTGGTTAAATCTCGGGACGAGATTTCCTAAAGGAGGGGATACTGTGACAACCATGACTTGAGCAGGTTAGTCAAACTATTAGTGTTGACTTATGTATCTGTTGCAATGAATGGGTTATGTGATTATATGTGTTTATATGCATTTACGTGGATTATGTGAGAAATTTGTAGTCAATCTATTGAGTGTGATCATCTCAATGAGATTGGAATGGTGGTGAGATTGGTTGAATTCATTTCGTTCACTTTTGGTGACAAGGAAATGATTTTGTGATTTAAGCGTTTTAGTGATTTATCGTGTAAGTATTATTACGTATACGTATTTATGTGTTAGTAATGTTAGGTATGAATAGGTGTTAGTAGTTAGAATAAGAATGAAATGTGAATTTCTATTTTTAGAAAGTTAGGTTAAAATAAAAATGAAAAGTTATTTATTTTAAAAGTCTAGTAAATTACGTTTATGCAAAAATGTATACTCAAATAAGCTTAGGTTTTAATAAAAACTTAAGGTAATGCAAATAATTAAGTAATAAATAAATAAATAAAAATATAAAAAAATATATATATAAAGGGGAAATCGGCCAAAAAAAAGAAAGGAAGAAAAAAAAAAGGAAAACAAATCTTACTCTAATTAAAATTGGTAAAAGATATCTATCCTAAACCTTTTTGTAAACCTTATAAATTCCAAAAACCCTTCTCCCCCTTGTTTTTAATTGTCCTAGTCGAATTTTATCAAAGGAGAAAGAAGAAAAATATTTTTTTTCAAGTTTGGTGATTTTTGTGTTCAAGATTCAAAGATTTAAGGTATAAATTATAATCCTTTGAGTTAATTATCATTAAAAACATGTAACAATTATTATGATGGATAATTAGGGTTTCATAACATCTGTAATTAATGATATAATAAACATGTTATAATGATTAGGGTTTAATTAGGATCATATGGGTGTATTCGTTAGGGTTTACATCGCGTTAGAATTTGATTTAGATTGGGGGCAGAATTTAGGGCTATGTTGTTTGGCTGATATCTCAATGATGGTGATAGGTTTTGTCAAGTTTCTGGTGCCTATGATGTAGCTCAGAGAGTCTAGTTTCCAGAACATCCGGCCTCGAAGGTTTTTGAGGTCGGGAAGTCATTCAAACGTTGGTTGCAAGAAAAGTTGTCAAAGCAGTAAATACGGGTCAGATTACGAGGTATAAAACCCCCACTTAAAATTAGAATTTAGCTTAGACTTTCTACAAGAGTTTAGTTCTATGTGTCTATTAGAAATCCCCCAAAATGAGAGCTTCTGATTTGGAGTCTAAGTTTGGTTTTTAGGTCCAAACTTTTTAGTGTGCAAACAAATCCGAATTGGGACTATTTTAAAGTTTGATTTTCTTAGGAGTACTTGTGCATCTAAATGGCTCTTGGAAATCATGAGGTAGTTAATATACTCGTAAATGAATATAGGTGATTTTTGGTATGAATTATGGAGGTCAGTAAGTAGAGGTTTTGAGTATTTTAAGTCACGTTAAAATTCTGCAGTTTTGAACAAATTGTTACTAACTAGTGAAACTTGTTAACGAAGTGGTTAAAGTTGGGTATGGTGTCGGGGTGATCCATGGGGTTAATAGAACACCTTAGACATCCATCATATGATTGTTATATGTGCATTAAGCTTTTGGCTTAGTATCGTGTAACACGAGTTATTTTGTTGTTTAGATTTATACTAGTTGTTTGTGAAGCTTTTTGTTGAAATCTTTTGGAAAGCTAAGCAAATGTGAGTTTCATAGCCCCTTTTTCTCATATTATTTTGGGGTGAGAATGATGCTTGTTTTCGTGTTAAAATGTTTTTAAGCTTGCTGTAGTTATGTGTATTGGATCGTGGGCACGTTCCGTCCCGTTGTGTTGCGATATTATATGTTTGGTATTGTGAATCCCAATATGTAAAATGAGGTGTGACGGTGGTAAGACTGTGTGAGCTAATATGAGGCCATGTAGCACACATATGTAGTTGGAATGATTGTGGATCATGGGCACGTTCCGTCCCGTTGTTGTTAATTGTTGTCATGAATTGTTTTGGTAATTGCAGCAGCTAATTGAAAGTTTATTTTGGATATTGTTGTATGTCGTAAACCTATGATTCTTGCTCAACTTTATGTTGATGTTTTAAGCATCATTTTCAGGTGAGCTTAATGGTGCTAAGATAGAGCGAAGTGGCTAGAAGAGACCGTAGGATGCTTGGAGTTTCTTTATGCTTTCTGTTTGAATAAATGTGTTTGCATGAATTGTTTGGAATATGTTTTGCATGTCATTTATTGACGAGGCCTCTTTCTCATTAATAAAGACACCATTAGGTTTTGGGTATTGTTATGACACTTTGTGTCTTTGCTTTACTTTAGTTTTTATTTTAGTATTCTCTATATAGACACCATGTGTTGTGATGATATCCATTCTTGTTTTAAAAAATGTTCCTAATACGGCTTGTTAATAATTGGAAATTTTTCCCCAAAAGCAGTTATATTTGAATCAATTGATATCCAAAATATCAATAGATTTAATATTTTTGATAAGGGGAGAAAATGTGATTAAAATATAGGCTAAAGATGTGAATTTTAAGATCTCTAATATACGCTATCCCATATACGTGCTAAACTCTTTCGATTAATCGATGCACATATGAAGGGGGAGCAAATGGTTACGTGTTGGTTGTACCAAAGACCGACCATTTAATTTACTGTATTGGAGTTATAAGGTGGTTAAGTTTAGGTATACATTCCCATGATCCAGCCTAAACCGAAGGGATCTACCCAAGGATATTCCACTAGTTAGTGTAAAAGTCCTTAGGTATGATATAAAAAAGGAGTAAATGTGAGAATAAGGGAAGAGTGCCTACTGAGATGGAGCTAATACTAGAACAAACCCAACAAGGTATTAGTTATGAAGTCTCAATAAGCACTGAAGGGGTTGAAGAATTAAAAAGAAAAGTTAAGATAAAGGGTGAAAAGAAAGAAGCCCTCCTCACACTTAGGCAGAAATCGGGTCAATACATCTGCTGTCAAGAATCACAAAGATGATTGCTAACATTGAAGACTGACATCATGGACCCAGTGATGCAATGCAAAACCCTCCCTAGCCACTCAGAATCTCTCAAAATATTTCTGTTTCATTTCTCATAGAGATTACACACATTTCTATCAACTTTCTCACTCTGAGTTAGTTGGTATTGAAAAGGTGGCAGTCTGCTCCAACCTTCGATCACTAAAACCAAAGTGTACTATTAAGTCTACAGCCAAAAGAGATCATCCGTAAATCTCACTAGGACACTGTTCAAATATATTTGTTGTTCACACACTGTGAAAACAAGTAATAACCTAAGAGTCCTACGCATTATCCTTGTGATTTTGCTAGAACATTAGAGTGATACTAAAGTATTCACAATGACGATGGAAATCCTGCTTGAGCCAACATTAAACAAGCTCTTGGTAGGTGACTTGTACGATTCAAATGAATCAAACTTGTGACAACTAGAAAGAAATGATGGTGCGATTCTAAAATGAATCAAACTTGTTCCAGTAAATGAATTGACGGTTGATGATGAATATTTGAAATGATTAACACTCTTGATGTGTCACAAAACCACTTTAGCAAGTGACACGTTGATTAATTTTCAAATTGATTTTTCTATTCAATCGGTGAGACAGTAACTCACTGGTTCCTCTTATCATGTTGTCTGCTTTGAGACGTTTTGGTAATAAGAACATGCTGAGTTTGATGAATCTAATACATATGTGTTAGAAAGAATCGATTCTTCAGCCGAAAATTCTGTCAAGGAGATTCTTCTTAAAATTGAATCTACCTGGTCACAAGTCGATCCTCAAAGAATCGAAGGTTATCCAACCAAACACAGGCGAATGGCAAAGCCATATTTATCCCCCCACATTATTGCTAACTGTTATTAATGCATGATACTTAAAGATGGAGGTGAAGGTACCTGATTCCAGTTGTCTCAAAGATTCATAACCACATGCTCATACCCGATCGACAAATACAAAGACATCATAAAAGCTTAAGTACATGTTTCAAGACTTCCGCTACTCTCATACCATACGTCCTTCTTGAAGTGAAGAAGTGTTAAAGTTAAAGAACTTCAAGAAAGATGCAATATTAAAGCTTTTTAAGTTGACAAATCAAGAAAGGTATGAGCATGTCATTCCAAAAGTCACAAGTTCACAAGATGGCAAAGTTTACAAGATGGCGAAAAGAGATTATGCTTGGTTGATGATCTCAAGATGCCCAAGATCACATAGTTACATACAAGTCAAAGCCTAAAGTAATTGATCACTACGCCATATTCACAAGAAATGGAAAAGAAAAAGAAGTCTGCGAGCACAAGAACGAAGACCCTCATAGTATGCTAGGTTTAAGCTTTTGTAAAATGGAGTGACCTTCCTTAGGGGGAGATTATTAGTAACATGAAAGTGTCGGTCACTTCCATAGATATCATTAGATAGCTAGTTTAGTTATTTTTGGAACTTAAGTAGGCTAGTAAGCCCAAGCCCCATGGAAAGCCCATGAAGCCCGAAGCCCACATGCCATAACTTAGGATATATATATATATATACCATTTCTCAAGTTCGAGTCTTGTCTAGGACGATAGGGATTTCCTCCCGCGTGTGTAAAGGGAATGGTGCCATTGCCTTCTGGGCTGGACCCAACCTGGTTGTGTAGGCTCGCTACGCCTTCTGGGCTAGGGGCCATGTAGCCATAATTGTCGTTAAAAAAAACTAGACCCGATTTGGGGGTGTGACAGATTGGTATCCAGAGCCAAGGTTATAGAGAACCAGGTAGTATATATTAGGTTTGGTCTATAACCAGTATGTGATCCTTACGTGATGTATCCTTGCCTATACGTGCATTTACATTTACCTTACGTTATTTCGCCTTACGTAGATTTTCTCGTTGGTTTTATATAAAAGTTATTTATATAAATAATATAATATTCATAAGACATTGTGAGTGACACAATAGTCTCTAAATATTTCTAAGACATTGTGAGGGATACAATGGTCTCTAAACGCTTCCCAATACATCGTGAGTGATACAGTCGTCTTTAAAACTTTTTCATGAGTTTACATAATACTATTTTATGTAACATCAAAACTTGTCATAGTCTGCTGACCCTATGTTATCTTACTATCCGAACCTGAATGCGACTTTGAACACCCATCCCATACTGTTGAAACACCTACGTCACCTTGTAACGTCTCAATATTTCTTACTCCTGGTAATTTCTAGAAGCATGTCGATTAATTCGCATACGATATTAACCCGTCATCCTGTAACGTTTCATTTTTTTTACCCAACTTATTTATTTTCCTTTTCTTATAATTTGGAAGAAAATGTCGGCAACAAGGCAAGGAATAAGTTCCAAAGAAATAGAGCGGGTTGTAGCCCAACGAGTCGCTAATGCTATTGAAGCTATTACGATCTATGAGACAAAATCCGCATGGCTCACGACTCGATGAATCAGGTCGTACGTGATGAAGCCACGGTAGGAAAAAATGTTAGCAACAAAAGGAAATGGGGAGGTGATTACGGTAGGAATTCAAACCAACAAAAAAGAAAGAGGATTGAAGTGGTTAGAGCACACTATTGATCCCACGCCTTGATCGGTTCTTTATGATATAAAGAGTTTGTTACCTTGGAAGAATCCAAAATAACAAAGATTGAGACTTTGTAAGTATACCAAAGTGTATGCGGAATCTACACTTTGATACTCTAGAGAAATGTATGAATGAAACAGTAATGATCACACACAAACAAT
>BQNB010037436.1:0-49447 GCA_026074375.1 Tanacetum coccineum | reverse complement strand
TTAGTGTGCAATATCATATTCTTTATACCATACTCACTAAAGATGAATCTTAGAAGAGAAGATCAGCCACTAAGGTCAAGCATTGATCACGAATCCATAGAAGACATTGACAATGAGATACTCAACCCTATATATATTAAATATAATAAATACATAAATATATAATAAGAATCAAAAATCTCATTGTAGAAACTGGGTAGTATATGATATTCCCGAGTCGTTATTCCCAACGAGGAGTGAATTGGAAAGTCGAGAGTCGGTTTGATATTTGATGTTTGAATGGGAAAAGATTTTTGATTGGTTTTCTAAATCTACGCGAAAATTAATGCAATCTACACTAAAAACAAATAAGGCACACAAATTTGAACTAAAAACGCAAACCGAGAATCCTAAAACGTGACCTAAAAACCCTAAATTATCAAAATTAAGTCCTAAAACGATCTTTTTGACTTTTATAAGTTTTAATTGACTAAAATGCTAGAACAAAGAAAACTAGACCAAAAACGAAAGTGACTTTTATAAGTTTTAATTGACTAAAATGCTAGAACAAAGAAAACTAGACCAAATTTGAACTAAAAACGCAAACCGAGAATCCTAAAACGTGACCTAAAAACCTTAAATTATCAAAATTAAGTCCTAAAAACCTTTAATTGACTAAAGTGCTTCTTTAAAAAATCAAATTTTGCAATTTTAACCCTACGAAAGCAAAAATAATTTTCCTAGGTTCTATCTGATAAAAGAAAATTTTCTAAAAAAGAATTAGATTTTTTGACTTTTTTATAATTTATTATGAATTAAAAACGATTTTAATGAAATTAAATGATTAAAAATAGTAAACTAATTATAAAAATTCTGAAAAAATTAGCAAAAGTGGCTTGAACAAAGCTTATCCTAAGAAAGATAAGCTGGGTAACACAGCTTATCAAATAAGCTGTTAAATAAGCTAAAACAGCTTATAAGCAAAATGGGCTAAAAAGGTGATATAGGAATAAATTGTGCAAACTCCAACGGAAAAGACCCAAGGGCGCTAGTGGTGAGAGTGTGTTGTGTAAAAACGTTTGGTGAGTTGGTGGAGGTCCCGAGTTCGAGCCCTGCTCACTTGGGACTTCCCCTACTCCCAAATGTTTTTATTTTCTATTTTTTACCACTTTTTTAATAAGCAATAAATAAGCAACTTTTACAAAAACACTTTTTATATAAGCTACAAATAAGCACAAAAATAAGCTGAGAAATTAAGCTAACCAGACAGATTCACTAAAAAGCTATAAAACTTAAAGATTTTTAAACTAAAAGGCAAATAAGCTCAAATAAGCTCTAAACTAAAGGAAATAAGCTAAAATGGATTTAAACTAACCTAATAAGCAATACTAAGCCTAAAATAAGCAAATTCAATAAGCTATAAGCTCAAAAGAGAAAATAAGCTTTTACATCAAAAACAGCAGGCAAACAGCGAAAAGGGGACTTTTCTAGCTTATTTTTAAGCTAGAAAACAGATCCTTATGGCTAAACAGCTTATTCCCCTAAAAAGCTTTAACAATAAGCTACAAATATCATCAATCAGAAAGCAGTTTGAAACACAAATAAGCCTTGAAAAAGCTTGATGAAAAAGCTGTTTGTTCAGATCACAACACTTAGAAAATTTTTATAATCTTTACAAAATACCACTTTTGAGCTTAAAAATAAGCACTTAAACAGAACCTTATGAATATGAGACCAACAAACAGATCAAATTTAAACCTCAAAGAACTTATATCATCAATCAAAAACCATTTTGAAAAAGAGAATAAGCCAGGAAAAGCAAATGAAAAAAACATTTTCTTCTTTTTTCAACACTTAGTTAAAAATTGACATAATTGGTAAAAACTTAAAACAAGAAATGCAGGCCTGTTTAACCTTGTTTCTAACTTGTTTTAAGACTTGCACAAACACATAAACATCAAAAATTTCACAAGATTCAAAAGCATAATCAAATAAGCAAATAAAATGAGCTATAAGCTCACAGATTCAAACCACAAGCTCTAAAAACCTTGATTTTGAGTTTTAACTCTTAAAAACTTAAACAAACTGAATCTTTGGACTAATCTAAGCTAAACTAAATTGACCCAAGAGTAAAAACTCATTTTGACAAGTAAAAACAGTTAAACCAAACACCCCTTTAAATTCTGATTTGGTATTTTTAACTAAATAGAAGCTATTTAAGCCAAAACTTTGCAAAGACCAGATGATTAACAAGACTAATAAGCAATATTAAGCATATTTAAACAACTAATAAGCAATCAAATAAGATAAAACAGATTGTGCTAGTTTTTAAGCTTAAAATGACAGATTTAAAAGAAAACTTGCACAAATAACTTTTAAACTACAAACTAAGCAAGATAAGGCACAACATATAAGCATAGATTAATAAGCAAATATAAGCAGGCAATAAGCAGAAATAAGCCAGTTTAAAAAGTAAATAAAGCTAAAAATGGAAAATGGACTACAAGGGGCCCATGCTTAAAACAGGCAAACAATGCTCAAAGAGCTTATCTACAAGCTCTGCTTAGTAAAGATAAGCTTTGTAGTGTCCATAAGCCCATCTAATTTTTGACTTATTCATCCAAAAAGCTGTGTATTTTAGAGTGTGTCTTTTTTGGTTTTTTTGTAAAAATTTTTCTTCTAGTATTTTATATTTAAATTAAAAACATGTTGCTTATATGATTAAACAAGACTTAAAGTAGCTTATGAAAAGCTTTTTGAAACAATAAAACAATAATTCTTAAAAAGAGAAAGATTTTCTAAACTTACTTTTCATTAATTAAAATACAAAAACGTTACAATATTGAAAGTTTTCACTAAAAATAAGATGAAAATTATAAAAAAGATTAACTAGTGAAAAAAAAAATATGTGAACATATAGGGCTTATCTATGATTCATAGTTGATAAACAAACTAATGAAGGTTCTAGGATGTGTGCCTTTCTTCGTGTGAGAGACTGAGGGTGTGCTTGTTGTGTCTCTTCTTATGATTATGAGTAGTGCCCAAGTTCTTTTGATCTTGACCCTTTAATCTTTGTCTTACTTTTTAGACGGGAATTGGGTTTAAATTGAGGATTGCCAAGTGTCATTTGTTGTATTGTGAGGTGGGATAAGGGATAGTGATTGTTGAGGTTGTAGGTCGACAAGGTGAGAAGAAAGGGGAATAGTACCTGTCAGTTTGGTGGGTAGTGAGGAGTTGGTACAGGTGCTGGCGCATTTTTTTAAAAAGTTAGGGAAATGGCAAGTTTGAGTCCCTGAGTTTATATGGTTGTATTGCATCATCGGTTCCTTGTACTTGTGGCATCTTTGGGTCCTTGTGGTTTTATAAATTGTTTGCACATGTTGTCCTTTTATGGACTAACAGAGTTTAGGTTAAAAGGGGATAACAGGCTTGTTATAAGGGGGGTTGGGGCCTAGACTTGGGCCGGTTATAAAAAATGAGGACTTGGGCTTTTTTTTAAGGCTTATGTCTCTATAAAGTCTTCAATATGTTAATTGGTGACCTGACCCATTAGATGGGTACGGGTTGACCCCATTTAAACATTCCCTTCGATATCGGCTCCTCCTTTGACTTGGACTTTGTCGGGGTTGACTTTTTAGTTGACTTGACGTTTTGACTTTCGGCTTTGATTTAACTTTTCTTTCACGCTCTTTCCGTTCTCGTGCTCGGTTTTTACTATTTTGGCTTCGTTTTTGTCCTTTCTTAGATATCCGTTACCAACCCCCTTGCACAATGCAAATGCAAAACATACAAATACAAGTATTTTTGGTTTGCTTTTTGGTCATTTAAGCGCTTTTTTAATGGAAAATGGTATGTGTATTTAAGCTCATAACCAAAATCCCCTCATACTAAGATATTAGCCATGTGTCATCACGCAATGCTATAAGTAAACACTTTAGAAAACTAAGAATTCTCGATTTCCTCGACTAATTACCACGAAAAGTAGATAAGTGTTCATCAAGGGGAATTAAAGAATCAATAGGCTTCGAAATAGTCTGTTTGTACCTATTCTAAAGATATAATTATTCCTACACTTATTTTGTTTTTTCCTTTTTTCATATTTTTCTTTTTAAGCAAACTAACTACATTTTGACTTTCGTTATTTTCATAACGTTAGGGATCATTGACTAGACGCATTTCAACTAAAAATGCCCCAAAAAGGAATAAATCATCGTCCCGACTTTTCACTCGTCCCAAACCTAGACTTAAAACGAAAATCACCGTTAAATATAAGTTAAGATGCTAACACTACTCATATTTGCAATTGTTGAACTTTTTACTCCCGACATATATTATATCTTAGGTGGAATGTGCCATTTTGATTTCACTATGGATCAAACGTTTTGCAAAAATTATATGCTTCACGTTCACCCTAGAGAAATAATGAGGTTTGAAGGCTATGATCACTTCCATGTAGCGACTTTCGTCTTCGGCATATCCCAACCTAGCAGCTAGTGACTAGGCTTTTTTGGACACCTCACGAGACTAGTATCGGACTCACGGTCCTTTGGCTTCGCAAAAACTCTAGGCTTTCCTCGTTATATACATAGCTTATTAAAAACTTAAATGAAAAGTAAGTCTAAAGCATATTTATATTTAACAAAAGTGAGACCTTCTTACTTTTATTAATTCACACTTAAAATTAAACATAACCTCGATGCAAATTGTAACCTCGACCCTTTTAGAAGGCTTGCAACATCGGTCTGTGAGCCAACAGTGCAGCAAACCTTTTATCAGTCTCAGATTTTATTCTTACTATGAGCTGTCTTTAGAAGGCTGCTCAACATCGGTTATGAGCCGGCATGATGTAGCAAACTTTTATAGCCCACAGTTTATATTTATTATTACACATTTTTCATCATTTTTTCATTTTTTTTTTATTTCACACTTCTATTTCACGATAATAGGAAGACTATTTTTTGGAAATTTAAAATATAAATTTTGAACTAAGATAAAATATTGCTATCAAATCCATAAAACTTACTTGATCTAAGTTTAATTTCCAATAATAGCACGTATTATTAGTGCGGTTAGGAGCTTATGGGAGAAAAGCCACAAATTACATACATGGCTATTAAGATTATCCAAATAATCCTTGTGTAGCATCCAATTCATATTAACATCTATCCATTTTTGTTCTTCGCATAATTTCGCGAAATGCTTAGTCTAAAGTTAAGGAACAAGCTAGAGCTCAACACGATCGATCGAGTTCAAAATTTATTCTTTTCTACCAGCAGGAAAGTCTCATTATTGTGTTCAAAACATCTTATATTAGTTTTGAAAATTTTTAAAATTTTCATTTTTTTGGTTATTTTGGTGGTAAAAAACAGATTACGCGAAAAACAACGAATGCAGGCACAATCAACATCTGATAGATCCCCCCATTACTAGAACTTAATCATTGTCCTCAATGTTTTAGAAAGGTCTCTAAGTCACTCTAAGCCGTTATTTAAGTATGTTAAAGATAAACGTTAGTCGATAAGATTAGGTATTGGATTTCCCAATGAAGTTGAGGTTTTGAATGTCTTGTGAACGGAAGGATAAAAAAACCGCGAGCTCGAGTGGCTTCAAAAATCGGGACAATCCTGGACATACACTACAAAAAACACCAAATCAACGAGAAAGGACGAGGCGAGCCTCTTCACAAAAAAAAACATTATTCATTACTACCATAATTTTTACGGATAAGCATGGGTTGCCTTCCACGAAAGACGCTTGTTTTGGGTCACTAAGCTTGACCATTCCTCGAATTCATTGGTCCTGGGGGAAGGTTGGAGATCCGAGACAACCAGGTGGTATGTCCCTCCAATGTAGTGCTGAGTTATGGACCATTCTCCTTGAAGTTTGGCATGTCGGTTTGAGATAACTCGACGTGCCATAAGGGTACACTATGGGCAATGGTGAACGGTCTGGGAACAACGGGTCTTAAGCTTGGCCGTGTAAATCTTCAATCTATAGTTAAAGGGGAGGACTTTCACCAACGTGAAAATGCGTTTTTGATCTTGGAGTCATGATCCTCTTTGTTTTCTTTGTAGATCAATAAGAGTTCTCATAGGTTGATCAACGAAGTTCATTTAAATACATTGAGTTGAATTTTTCTGGTGATCGCCCTGCGGTCGAAGGTTAAAGTTTGCATGCTTCAAGGGGCCCATATAGGCTGTGTGGCTCGAGCTCGATCGGTAGATGACATGCCTTTTCGTACACGAGCTTGTAAGTAGTTACACCCGATGGGTGTTTTGTAAGCGGTCGGAAGGCCCATAGTGGTCATCAATTTTATCCGCTAGAGGCACGATTTTCGCCTACGGTACATTCAAGAATTCGTTTCAAGCCACGATTGAAAAACTCAAACTTGCCCATTGTTTGGTGGGCGTACGCGATGGATAGACGCGTGAGATTAACTCCGTATTTTAAGCATGACCTTTGCAAACTGGTCATTGCAAACATGGTGTTCCGCGATCACTTATGATAGCACGAGGGGTACCGAATCAGGCGATGAGAGATTTAAGAAATTTACTAACAACTCGGGTGTCTTGGATGGGAGAGCATTTCTCTTCAACCATTTTGACAAGATAGTAGACCGCCACGAGTATGTATTTGTTCCCTCGTGAAGTGGAACGGCCTCATGAAATCGATGGCCCCACCGTCATAGATTTCGCAAACTTGGATGGAATTTTGTAGCATTCATCACGTTGTGAAATTTTTCCTTGACGTTTGATAAGTGTACATCGGGTGACCAAGGTCCATGGGCATCACGGTAAATTGTGGGCCAATAAAATCTAAGTCAAAACCTTTTTGCGGTGTAGTTGCACGTAATGTCCACGGTGGGTCCAATATGGCAAAAGTATGGGGATACTCTATGCTTCTTGGCCCAAACACACGCCGGTTCACTTGATCCGCACATATTTGAACAAATAGGGGTCGTACAAAAAGTTGTGTTTAACATCTTGAAAGACTTGTTCTTTGTTGGGACAACATCCCTTTAACAATGAAATTCCCCGCGTGGTTAATTTGTAGAAGCGGAAAACCACGGGGTACTTGAGTCACCGCGAAAAGTCACAATATTTAGTGTCTCGAGAGGGAACGTTTGTCATTTATCTCCTTTGGGCGAGTCATTTTCATAAGGATTTTCTCAGCTCCTTTTGTGTCACAAAAATACTTTGAATTTGAACTCTGAAGGAGGAGAACCCACCAGAGAAATCTCGCCTTGGAATCTTTTTTAGCAATGAGATATATTTAAGGGCGGGAGTGTTCCGTTTACACATTGCTTTGTTCAAGTTGAGGTAAGACCGGAAGTTTTCGAAGGCATACACCACGGCTAACCTTTCTTTCTCCGTCGTGCTGAAATGGATTTCGCCTCGCATATTATTTTACCTATCATAGTGTATAGGCACTAAAGTGTTTTTCATGACGTATGCCCAAGACCGCACATATGGCAAAGTCGCTTGCATCGCACTAAGCTCAAAGGGTAGTCCTGTCGGGGCAATCATAGATTGGAGCTTCGGAACTGGTAAGTTTTTTCTTTACCGTTCATTGTATCTTTTAGGTTTTGTGATTGATGCTATTCATTGTAGTTTTTATAATTCTTCTTGCTGTATAAAGTGGGCTTGAAAAGACAAAACACATACTCTACCTGCTTTATTGGTTAATGTTGTTTGTGCATTAAATTTAAGATTGATTATGCTTTTATGACGATTGGATTTCTGAGATTGTGTTTATGTGTCTTTAAGTTACGTCATATTTTTTAGATTATGGTATGTAGCTATTGGTGCAAAATACCTTCCTTAACCATAAAATGACTCTTTTCCCAATTTAGACAAAGATTGGTGTCTTCACACCTTTTGAGCATCTTGTCCACACGAGAGAGGCAATTTCCGAATGAATTCCCAAAGACCGAAAAGTCGTCCATAAAGACTTCCATCGTTTTTTCGATCATATCATGAAAGATAGCCATCATACACCTTTGGAACATGCCCGGTGCATTGCATAAGCCGAAAGGCATGCGACGGTAGGCGAACGTTCCATAAGGACACGTGAATGTGGTCTTTTCTTGATCATGAGGGTCGATGGGAATTTGAAAGTAACCCGAGAAACCATCGAGAAAACAATAGTACTCGTTTCCCGCTAATCTCTCGAGCATTTGGTCCATAAACGGTAATGGAAAGTGGTCTTTACGGGTGGCTTCATTTAACTTTCGGTAGTCAATGCATACACGCCACCCCATAACCAATCGAGTAGGAATTAACTCATTTTCATCATTTTCAACAACGGTAAAGCCACCTTTTTTTGGTACGCAATGTACAGGGCTCACCCAAGGACTATCCGAGATCGGGTAAATTAATCCGGCGTCAAGAAGTTTTTCAACCTCCTTTTTAATGACATCGTGGATTTTTGGATTCACCCGTCTTTGGTGTTGGACTGCCGGTTTGTAGTCCTCTTCCATAAGAATCTTGTGAGTACAAAATTTCGGGTTAATACCCTTGATGTCGGAGAGTTTCCAAGCGATGGCTCGCTTGTGTGACTTCAAAACCTTTATGAGAGCGGCTTTTTCCTCGACACTCAAGTCTTTAGCAATTATGACGGGTAACTTGTCGTCACCCTCCAAAAATGCGGACTCAAGATGAGGAGGTAAGTCCTTGAGTTCGACATCGGGAGGTTCATCAATTGAAGATTTATCATTTTTAGCTTAAGTTCTTTTCGAATTTCAGGCAAATAATTTCCTTGAGTGGGAGGGGGTAATGATGGATCATCATTGAGAAATGCTTCAAGAAGAAGAATGTCCCCCTCCGAGTCGTAATAAGAGTGATCAACTTCTGGTAAAGTTGGATCATCTTCAAGAGCGAGGAAATCGTCGACTTCCTCGAGAAGAAAATCACTATCCCCGAAAGGAGTGAGGGTCGGAGAAGAGGTAGAAATGATCGGGTCATAATAAGGAGTGGGATTTCCACTCACGATCACATTGGAGAAACCGAGAACTTCTTAAGAATACTCCTCACAAGCCAAATCAATGACGTTGATTTGGTTAACCGAATTATCATTATAATTAGAGGAGTATCTCGAAGTTTGATCAAGATTGAATGTTACGGGGCTTCCTTTACTAACCGAAGAGATTAATTCTTCTCCTCGTAAACATCAATCAAAGCACGTCCGGTCTTTAAGAAGGATCTCCCGAGAATTAGGGGAACTCGGGGATCGGCATCAAAGTCTACGACTACAAAGTCGGCCGGGAATTGGAACTTTCCTACTTTTACGTAGACATCTTTGGCGATACCGATCGGTTAGGAGATCGAACAGTCCGCAAGTTTGAGAGTCATGCAAGTAGGAGTGAGTTCCGAAAGAGAAATTTTTTTCCACACGGATAATGGCATGATATTAATGCTAGCGCCAAGATCGGCCAAGGCTAAGCACTCATCCATTCCGGGAAAATCACACGGTATGAGAAATTTGCCGGGGTCTCCAAGTTTTTCAGGTAACGTTTTGAGGAGGACCGCCGAGCAATGCTCATTCAACGGAGTTCTTGCCAATTCAAACAATTTTTCTTTGTTGCTAATCAAACTCTTAAGTGTCGAAGCAAATTTAGGCATGAGAATTAAAGCATCCGCGAAGCTAATGTCGAAATGCAAATCTTGAAAGATATGGTAAAATTTCTCAATTTGATTGTTAGCTTTTTCGCGGATCTTTTGGTCATTAAGTCTAGATGGATATGGAATTGATGGTTTCGTGTTAGGCTTCGGAGCACTAACGGGAGCAACAACGGGCTCAGAATTTAGTATTTGAGGTTGAATTTGGACAACCAGAGGTTGGACGTCTTCGGTACTTCCGTTATTAGTAGGAGGCACCGTGTCCTTTGTCACCTCGGTTTCACGTTCTACTACTTTAGGAGGAGAAGAAGAAGTAGTAGGAATCGTGGGTCCTTGATAAGCAACACCGCTTCGGGTGGTAATACCCTTCAAGTCTTCCTTCGGGTTAGTAATGGTATTACTAGGGAGTGTCCCTAAACCCGAAGTAGAAGCGGTATTGGAATTCACAAACTTGGTAAGCATGTTCGTTAAATTAGTCATTTGATTTTGCAAGTTTTGATTTTGATTTTGCATATTTCTCATAACCGCATCATTAGCTTTGACGTAGTTTTGAAAGTCATCCTTCGACACACCTTGTGTTTGAGGAGCGGAAGCTTGGTAAGGTGGAGCTTGGTGAACCGGGGGTTGATTAATAAGAGGTCGATAAATTTGTCCTTGGTTGTAATTATTCCCTCGGTTTTGGTTGTAACGGTTTTGGTTATTTCCTTGGTTTTGTTGAACGGGAGGAAAACCGGGAGGTCGAATTTGATTTGCAATCGGGGGTCGGTAACCGGTATTTCCTTGATTGTAGTTAACCGCGGCGGCTTGAGAAACATATTCTTGAATATTGTCACGATAAACGTTGCCATCGGTGGCGGGACAATTTCGGTAAGAATGAGCACCACCGTAAGTTACACAACTTTCCTCGACCGCTTTTACGGTAGCGGGAGCTTGGGATTGGTTTTTCTTATCGAGAAGCAAAGCTTTCACCATATCTTTAAGTTCGGCAACATCGGGAGAAATACCGGGGGTAGAATTGCTCGTACTCACTTTGGCAACAACCGGTTTGTTACGTGAATTACGAACTTTGGATTTGCTCTCGATGATTCTTAGGCAATCTCGAGGCATTTTATCCAAAAAATTACCACCCGCGGCGGAATTCAACGAATCTTGATCATTAGAGTTCAAAGCATTGTAGAAAGTATCCGAGGTTGATTAATTTCCAAAAATCCATGATGTGGACATGCACGAAGATATCATTGAATCAGTCCCCATGCCTCATAAAAAGTTTTCATTAAAAAGTTTCATCAAATCGTTGTTGAAATCTCGTGATTTCATTTCGAAGATTTGTTGTTTTAGAAGGAGGGAAGAATTTGTTGATGAATTTCGAAACAAGATCATCCCATGTAAGAATCGATCGAGGGGGTTCTTTTTCAAGCCAAATCCGGGCGGCACCCTCGAGGGAAAATGGGAAAAGCATAAGCTTAACCGACGTACTCGGGACGTTCGGGAACTTCATCGTAGAAGTGATCTTGTTGAAATAACGAATGTGAGCATGAGGGTCTTCTTTGTCATGTCCAAAAAATTGTTTATTTTGAACAAGAGTAAGCAAACCATGCTTAAGCTCAAAGTTGTCCGCGGTGATCTCGGGAACAACGATGGCATCCTCGTAACCCTCGGTGGGTGCTTCGAGCAATTGCGCCATAGTACGATTATCGGCCATCGTAACTACGGGAGGAGCTTGATTTTCAATTGGTTCCACAAGATTAAATGGTTCAACAAAAGTCGGTGGGACTTGTTGTTGTTGACGGTTAGAATTACGGGATTGAGAACGAGTGCGCATGCACTAAAATATAAAAAGAAAATTTATACTAATTTTTTTTTTGGTTTTTCAACAATGTATTCACAATTTATTTTAATAACGGACAATGAGATAAGACACTTAAACCTAATAATCAACAAGCTTCTCGGTAACTCTTTAAAGAGAAAAACGCACAAAGGAGCGGAGGAGTAGGAAAGCGCGAAGCTATTAAAAACCTTTCTCCTTTAGGGTCGTAGTTCGTTGGAACGACCCGCCTTATACCCCTCTTTGAGTTTGTTTATCTTTCAAAGGTGAACCGTACCTCGCGAGTGACACAAAAGGTAAGTTTTTGATCTTTGGTTCGGGAACTTATTAATGATAATACTTCAGTTGAAAGTATTATATTGATGGTGAATTTTATTTCTTTTTATGGACAATGTTTTTAAATTTTTGGTTTTTTTATATATATACTAAAAAGAAATGAAAAATATTTTTGTGTTTTTTATATTTTTTTTAAGAAAATAACTTCACAAGGAAGGATCTTCGAAGCACAAATTGTCAAACGGAACAACAATCGTATGCACTCCTCCCCGGCAGCGACGCCAAAAATGACAATGAGATAAACTCAACCTTTTATATCTATTAAATATAATAAATATATAAATATATAATAAGAATCAAGAATCTCAATGTAGAAAATCCGGAAGTATGATTCCCGGGTCGTTATCCCCAACGAGGAATGCAATCGAAAGTCGAGAGTCGTTTTGATAATCGATGCTTGAATGGAACAAAGATTTTTTGGTTGGTTTTCTAAGTCTACGGGAAATTTAATTCAATTTATACTAAAAACAATTAAAGCAACACAATTTTAAACTAAAAACGCAAACGGGACCCCTAAAAACGTGACGTAAAACCCTAATTTATCAAAATTAATTCCTAAAATGATCTTTTTTACTTTTATAAGTCTTAATTGACTAAAATGCTAGAACAAAGAAAACTAGACCAAAAACGGAAGTGATTTAAGCTTAAAAACACGAAAAACGTGAACGGGATTCAATCCCGTTCTTTAAAAAAATCAAATTTTGCAATTTTAACCCTACGAAAGCAAATCTAATTTTCCTAGATTCTATTTGATAAAAGAAAATTTTCTAAAAAATAATTATATTTTTTTGACTTTTTTATAATTTTTTATGAATTAAAAATTATTTTAACAAAAATTAAATATAAAAAATACTAAACGATTTATAAAAAATCTGAAAAAATTCCAAAAAGTGGCTTCAACTATGCTAGACCTAATAAAAATAAGCTGGGAGAAACAGCTTATCGAAATAAGCTGTGAAAAAGCTAAAAAGCTTATAAGCAAAATGGGCTAAAAAGGTGATATAGGAATAAATTGTGCAAACTCCAACGGAAAAGACCCAAGGGCGCTAGTGGTGAGAGTGTGTTGTGTAAAAACGTTTGGTGAGTTGGTGGAGGTCCCGAGTTCGAGCCCTGCTCACTTGGGACTTCCCCTACTCCCAAATGTTTTTATTTTCTATTTTTTTACAACTTTTTTGATAAGCAATAAATAAGCAACTTTTACAAAAACACTTTTTATATAAGCTACAAATAAGCACAAAAATAAGCTGTCAAAGTTGACAGAAAAAGCTTTTTACACTATATGATTAAATGCTAACTGTTAAGCTATTTTAAGCACTAATAAGCAATCCAAAAAGAGAAATAAGCTAAGACAGCTACTTAACTACACCTAATAAGCATTTTTGAACAAAATTAAGCAACTAAGATAAGCTAGAAAGACAGATTCACTAAAAAGCTATAAAACTTAAAGATTTTTAAACTAAAAGGCAAATAAGCTCTAAACTAAAGGAAATAAGCTAAAATGGATTTAAACTAACCTAATAAGCAATACTAAGCCTAAAATAAGCAAATTCAACAAGTTATAAGCTCAAAAGAGCAAATAAGCTTTTACATCAAAAACAACAGGCAAACAGCCAAAAGGGGACTTTTCTAGCTTATTTTTAAGCTAGAAAACAGATCCTTATGGCTAAACAGCTTATTCCCCTAAAAAGCTTTAACAATAAGCTACAAATATCATCAATCAGAAAGCAGTTTGAAACACAAATAAGCCTTGAAAAAGCTTGATGAAAAAGCTGTTTGTTCATATCACAACACTTAGAAAATTTTATAATCTTTACAAAATACAACTTTTGAGCTTAAAAATAAGCTAACAACCAGAACCTTATGAACTTATAACCCACAAACAGATTAACTTTGGACCTCAAAGAACATTTATCATCTTTCAAAAAGCATTTTGAAATAAAGCATAAGCCACAAAAAGCAATTGAAAAAGCATTTTCTTCTTTTTTCAACACTTAGTTAAAAATTGACAGAATTGGTAAAAACTTAAAACAAGAAATGCAGGCTTAATGACTTTGATCCTAACTTGTTTTAACACTTGCACAAACACATAAACATCAAAAATTTCACAAGATTCAAAAGCATAATCAAATAAGCAGATAAAATGAGCTATAAGCTCACAGATTCAAACCACAAGCTCTTAAAACCTTGATTTTTAGTTTTAACACTTAAAAACTTAAACAAACTGAATTTTTGGACTAATCTAAGCTAAACTAAATTGACCCAAGAGTAAAAACTCATTTTGACCCATTTTGACAAGTAAAAACAGTTAAACCAAACACCCCTTTAAATTCTGATTTGGTATTTTTAACTAGATAGAAGCTATTTAAGCCAAAACTTTGCAAAGACCAGATGATTAACAAGACTAATAAGCAATATTAAGCATATTTAAACAACTAATAAGCAATCAAATAAGCTAAAACAGATTGTGCTAGTTTTTAAGCTTAAAATGACAGATTTAAAAGAAAACTTGCACAAATAACTTTTAAACTACAAACTAAGCAAGATAAGCACCAAACATCATAAGCAAACATAAATAAGCAAATATAAGCAAGCAATAAGCACAAATAAGCAGTTTAAAAGTAAATAAGCTAAAAATGGAAAAATGAGACTTACAAAGGCCCTTGCTTAAACAGGGCAAACAATGCTCAAAAGAGCTTATCTACAAGCTCTAGCTTATCAAAGATAAGGTAGTAGTGTCCATAAGCCCATCCAAGTTTGGCTTATCATCCAAAAAGCTGTGGTATTTTAGAGTGTGTTTTTTTTTTGGTTTTTTGTAAAATTTTCTTAAGTATTTTATATTTAAATTAAAACAGGTTGCTTATATGATTAAACAAGAACTTAAAGTAGCTTATGAAAGGCTTCTTGACAACAATAAAACACAAATTCTTAAAAAGAGAAGTTTTACTAAAACTTGCTTTTCATTAATTTAAAAACAAAACATTACAATATTGAAAGTTTACACTAAAAATAAGCTGAAAATTGTAAAAAAGATTAACTAGGTGAAAAAAAACTAAGTGCCCAAGGAGTTACAATGAGTCCTATTTATAACAAGCTAATGAAGGTTCTAGGATGTGTGCTTTCTTCGTGAGAGAGACTAAGGGTGTGCTTGTTGTGTGAGAGGTTTAAGGGTATCATCTCAGCCATTGATTATGAGTAGTGCCCAAGTCTTTTGATCTTGACCCTTTAATCTTTGTCTTCTTTCTTAGACGAATTGGGTGATAGAGGATTGCCAAGGTGTCATTTGTTGTATTGTGAGGTGGGATAAGGGATAGTGATGTTGAGGTGTAGGTCGACAAGGTGGAGAAGAAAGGGGAATAGTACCTGTTCATTTTGGCGGGTAGTGAGGAAGATGTACAGTGACTGGCGCAATTTTTTAAAAGTTAGGGAAATGGCAAGTTTGGTCCCTGAGTTTATATGGTTGTATTGCATCCATCGTACTTGTACTTTGCATCTTTGGTCCTTGAGGTTTTATAAATGTTTGCACTGTTAGTCCTTTTAAGGACTCACAGAGTTAAGGTTAAAAGGGGATAACAGGCTTGTTATAAGGGGGGTTGGGCCTAGGACTTGGGCCGGTTATAAAAAAGGAGGACTTGGGCTTTTTTATAAAAAAGGAGCACATACCAGATTACAAGGCTTTGAAATTAAAAAGACAATAATTAAAGATAAATAAGCTAAAAGTAATTTAAAAACAAGTCTACACTACTCCTAAATTAAATTACACTAGATGTCTATTACAATGAAAATCCTAAACTATTTATATCAAATGCTAAAACTGCAGGGTCTTCTTTTTGTGTTTGTTGTGTTTGTTGAGTGAGAGACTTCAAAAGCTCAATCCTATCCCTCAATATTTCTTGCTCATCAAGACCTTTAATCTAAGCCCTTGATTTTGTCTTTGTCTTCATCAACCAATAGCAGAGTTGAGGATTGCCATCGTGGAGTCCTTTGACAGCTTGTGGGTGTGGGGTTAAGGTGGGGGTTTTGGGGAAGAGGTGAAAGAGACAGATGAATAGTAGCACGTGGGTGGTGTAAAGGATTTGGGGGTTAAGGGTTAATGGCGGGAAAAGGACGAGTTTTGTAAATGGGGTTAAAAGTGGAAAAGTTAACGGGTGTTAGTCCCCTGTTTTTGTTAAGGACTAGCACCGTTAGTCCTTTTGGACTAACGATGCAAAAGGGGAAGGCCCAGCTGTGTAATATACTTAACAGCAGTTACACATAAGGGAGTTGGGCTGTTTGTTTGGTTTTGTGCCAAATGGATTGGCCTGTTTGTTATAAACATGGCATTGGGCCATGTTTATATTTTAAACTTGCCTTCATAATGTTAAATGGGCTGACCCAACCCATTAGATGGGTGCGGGTTGGCCCATCTAGCTTTTCTTCGGTTTCGGCTTTGACTTTTTCTGCTGACTTTTCGGTTGACTTTGAAATTAAAAAGATTACAAGGCTTTGAAATTAAAAAGACAATAATTAAAGATAAATAAGCTGAAAGTAATTTAAAAACAAGTCTACACTACTCCTAAATTAAATTACACTAGATGTCTATTATAATGAAAATCCTAAACTATTTATATAAAATGCTAAAACTGCAGGGTCTTCTTTTTGTGTTTGTTGTGTTTGTTGAGTGAGAGACTTCAAAAGCTTAATCCTAGCCCTCAATCTTTCTTGCTCATCAAGACCTTTAATCTAAGCCCTTGATTTTGTCTTTGTCTTCATCAACCAATAGCAGAGTTGAGGATTGCCATCGTGGAGTGATTTGGCAGCTTGTGGGTGTGGGGTTAAGGTGGGAGTTTTGGGGAAGAGGTGAAAGAGACAAATGAACAGTAGCACGTGGGTGGTGTAAAGGATTTGGGGGTTAAGGGTTAATGGCAGGAAAGGGACGAGTTTTGTAAATAGGGTTAAAGGTGGAAAAGTTAACGGGTGTTACTCCCCTGTTTTTGTTAAGGACTAGCACCGTTAGTCCTTTTGGACTAACGATGCAAAGGGGGAAGGACCAGCTGTGTAATATACTTAACAGAAGTTACACATAAGGGAGTTGGGCTGTTTGTTTGGTTTTGGCCCAAATGGATTGGGCTGTTTGTTATAAACATGGCATTGGGCCATGTTTATATTTTAAACTTGTCTTCATAATGTTAAATGGGCTTACCCGGCCCATTAGATGGGTGCGGGTTGGCCCATTTAGCTTTTCTTCGGTTTCGGCTTTGACTTTGACTTTGACTTTGACTTTTTCACGCTCTTTCCATTCCCGTGCTTGGTTTTGTCAGTTTTGGCTTTGTTTTTGTCATTTTTTTGAATATCCGTTCTTGCACAACACAAATAGCAAAACAAGCATATATTTGGCATTTTATGTCCGTTTTTTGGTCATTTAGGCTCATTTTTATAGGTAAAAGGTATGTGTAATTAAGCACATACCAATTCCTCAAAATCAATTCCCTCTTCTTGACGATAACCACGTGTAACTAATCAAGCCTTGTTTATTAGAATTCCTCCTAATTCATCAAGTTACACCTTGTAGATCCATTTTAAAGTAATAACCATTACTTTATCTGGACGAGGAACAAGTTCTTAGACTTCAAGACGTTCAAATTCATTTAGCTCCTCTTGCATTGCTTCAATCCAACAAGCTTGAGTTAATGCGTCTTTATAGTTCTTTGGTTTAACTGATGTGAGAAAGGCATTGTGGTATTTCCTATATCATAACACGGGTTCGATTCTTGGATCGGGCTAGTTTTTAGAGAGAGAAACACTAGAGAGAGAAAAAGAGACGGCTTCAAAATCCGTGGCAATCCTGGGACATACTAAACAAAAACACAAAACACGAGAAAGGTAGAGGCGAGCCTCTTTACAACAAAAAACACTTATTCATTACTACATAATATTACTACGGATAATCATGGGTTGCCTCCCACGAAGAACTTGTTTAGGGTCAATAAGCTTGACCCATTCCCCGAATTCATTGGTCCTTGGGGAAGGTTTGGAGATCTGGGACTAAACCCATTTGTTGGTGACACGTCCCATCAAAGTAGTGCTTAAGTCTATGACCGTTCACCTTGAAGTTTGGCCCGTTGATTTGAGATAACTCGACGGTGCCATAAGGGTACACTTGGTGCTAATGGGTGAACGTCTCGCGCCAAAATTTGACACTTACGAAATTCAACCCTTTATATATATTAAATATATAAATATATAATAAGAATCAAAAATCTCAATGTAGAAAATCCGGAAGTATGATTCCCGGGTCGTTATCCCCAACGAGGAATGCAATGGAAAGTCGTTTTTCGGTTTGATAATTGATGCTTGAATGTAAAAAGATTTTGATTGGTTTTCTAAGTCTACGGGAAAATTAAGGCAATATACGCTAAAAACAATGTAGGCAACACAAATTTAAACTAAAAACGCAAGCGGGAATCCTAAAACCTGACCTAAAACCCTAAGTTATCTAATTTTAATCCTAAAATGATCTTTTTGACTTTTATAAGTCCTAAGTGACTAAAATGTAATAACAAAGAAAACTAGAACAAAAATGAAAGCGATTTAAGCTTAAAAACACGAAAAACGTGAACGGGATTCAATCCCGTTCTTTAAAAAATCAAAATTTTAAATTTTAACCCTACAAAAACAAATCTAATTTTCCTAGGTTCTATCTGATAAAATAAAATTTTCTAAAAAAGAAGATTTTTTTTGACTTTTTTATAATTTATTATGAATTAAAAACAATTTTAATGAAATTAAATGATTAAAAATACTAAACTAATTATAAAAATTCTGAAAAAATTAGCAAAAGTGGCTTGAACAAAGCTTATCCTAAGAAAAATAAGCTGGGTAACACAACTTATCAAATAAGCTGTTAAATAAGCTAAAACAGCTTATAAGCAAAAGGGCTAAAAATGTGGTTAACTAATTAATTTTGCAAGATAAAACCAAAAAAGACCCAAGGGCGAGTGGTGAGTGTGTGTGGTGTTAAAACGTTTGGTGAGTGGGTAGAGGTCCCGAGTTCGAGCCCTGCTCACTTGGGACTTCCCCTACTCCCAAATGTTTTTATTTTTCATTTTTTTTACAACTTTTTAGTTAAGCTAAAAATAAGCAACTTTTGTAAAGACAAAATTTTTGAAACTTAAAAATAAGCTCAGAAATAAGCTAAAGGGACTTAAACTAACCTAATAAGCTATACTAATCCTAAAATAAGCAAAATCAATAATCAAATAAGCTTAAAAGAGCAAATAAGCTTATTTGGCTAAAACTGATAGCCAAACAACCAAGAGGGGACTTTTTGAGCTTAAAAATAAGCTAGCAAACTGATCCTTATGGGTCTGAGACCTATACCACTAAAAAGCTTGGCCAAAAAGATATAAGAATCAACAAAGAAAACTGAGTTTGAAATTCAGATAAGCAGTTAAAAAGCTTAGTGAAAAAGCTAGTTCACACAGATTTGACACTTAGAAATTTTTTTGCAATCTTTACAAAACACTACTTTTGATCTTAAAAATAAGCAAACAAACAGAACCTTATGAACTTATAACCCACAAACAGATTAAATTTAGACCTCAAAGAACATTTATAATCTTTCAAAAAGCATTTTGAAATAAAGCATAAGCCACAAAAAGCAATTGAAAAAGCATTTTCTCAAAATTTTGAACACTTATCAATTTTTGACAGAATTGGTAAATAACTAAACTAACAATGCAGGCCTATTTAACCTTGTTTCTAACTTGTTTTAAGACTTGCACAAACACATAAACATCAAAAAGTTCACAAGATTCAAAAGCATAATCAAATAAGCAAATAAAATGAGCTATAAGCTCACAGATTCAAACCACAAGCTCTTAAAACCTTGATTTTGAGTTTTAACTCTTAAAAACTTAAACAAGCTGAATCTTTGGACTAATCTAAGCTAAACTAAATTAAGCCAAGAGTAAAAACTCATTTTGACCCATTTTGACAAGTAAAAACAGTTAAACCAAACACCCCTTTAAATTCTGATTTGGTATTTTTAACTAGATAGAAGCTATTTAAGCCAAAACTTTGCAAAGACTAGATGATTAACAAGACTAATAAGCAATATTAAGCATATTTAAACAACTAATAAGCAATCAAATAAGCTAAAACAGATTATGCTAGTTTTTAAGCTTAAAATGACAAATTTTAAAGAAAACTTGCACAAATAACTTTTAAACTACAAACTAAGCAAGATAAACACCAAACATCATAAGCAAACATAAATAAGCAAATATAAGCAAGCAATAAGCACAAATAAGCAGTAAAGAGCTTAATAAGAGCTTATGAAAGACTTCTAACAACTTTTTAACACAAATTTAAGAACAACAAATTTTAAGCTAAAACTGAAATTTCATTAATTCTCAAAAAAAACATTACAATATTTAAAATATTACCCTAAAAATAAGCTTTAAATTAAAAACTAGATTAACTAACTGCCCAAAGGCTTACAAATGACCTATATTTCTACTTGTGCTTCCTTCCTGTGTTTCTTTTGTGAGACAAAATAAGAGTGTGCTTGTTGTGTGAGATAAGTCAAGTCTTCATCTTGGCCATCAATTTTGCTTGGAGCCCAATCCCAACGATCTTGATCCTTGATTACTTGTCTTAATCCTTGGACGAATGGAAATGCTAAGGATTACCAAGGTGTCATTTGTTGGTTTGTGTGGTGGGATAAGGTGTGAGGTGTTGGTCGACAAAGTGGAGAAGAAAGGGGAATAGTGTCTGTTCATTTTGGCGGGTAGTGGGGGAGATGTACAGTAGCTTTGACTTGATGCAGGGAAAGGTTTGGTGGCTTGGCAAGTTTAGTCCCTGAGTTTATATGGTTGTATTGCATCCATCATCCTTGTACTTTGCATCTTTGGCCCTTTTGATTGATAAATGTTTGCACCGTTAGTCCTTAAAGGACTAACGGTGTAAAGGTTAAAATGTCAAGGTTGATTTGGCTGTTTGTGTGTGGGGATGAGGTGGTGTATAGGTGTTGGTCGATAAAGTGGAGAAGAAAGGGGAATAGTATCTGGAGCATTTTGGCGGGTAGTGAGAAGTTGTACAGTAGTTTTGATTTGGTGCAGGGTAAGTGTTTGGTAGTTTGGCAAGTTTAGTCCCTGAGTTTATATGGTTGTATTGCATCCATCGTCCTTGTACTTTTCATCTTTGTCCTTGAGGTTTTTAATTGATGTTGCACTGTTAGTCCTTTTTATGACTAAAATCGTTAAACCCTTTAAGGGTTTTGGGGTTAACGGTGTTTATTAAGGGAGTGATGGGTTTTTGCTTGGGCTAGTTTGTTGGGAGTGCTCGCTATTATAAGGAGGAAGTTGGGCCTTTATAAAGTGCCATAAGTCTTATAAAGTACTTCATAAATGTATAAATGGGCTGACCCGGCCCATTAGATGGGTATGGGTGGGTTGGCCCATTTAACATTTCTTCGATATCGGCTCCGCCTTTGACTTTGACTTTGTCAGGGTTAACTTTGAGTTTTTTACTTTTGGCTTTGATTTGACTTTTCTTTCACGCTCTTTCCGTTCTCGTGCTCGTTTTTGTCGTTTTGGCTTCGTTTTTTTCCTTTTCTTAGATATCCGTTACCTGCACAATACAAATGCAAAACATACAAATATAATGTATTTTTGGTACGTTTATGGTCATTTATCCCGTTTTTAATGAAAAGGTATGTGTAATTAAGCACATACACGGGTCCAGCCCTATTACGCGCATCCGACAAACGATCAACTATCCTATCTCCTTTGGTTCCACAAGAGGCTCCTTATAACGCTTAAGTCCAGTTGGGAAAACGGTTCCCCAACGAGACTTCTTACGGGTGAGGGAAAAACATAGCTAAAATACTAAGAAAGTAATACATATTATATCAAATAATGGTAGACAAAATAACTAAATGAAAACTTAGCAAAATATAAAATATATAAGCTATGCAAAAATAGAGGGGAAGCATAGCAGTTATAGCATTAAACACTTAAGCCCTAAATGCATCTACATGAAGGACCCCTAGGTTATAGTCTAGGCTCAACCACCTACTTCTCTATAACCAAAGGCTCTGATACCAATCTGTCACACCCCGCCAAGGCGGAAACGCGATGCGTAAACAAGAAAGGATATCATCACAACACATGTGTCTATATAGAGAATACTAAAATGAAAACTAAAGTAAAGCAAAGACACAAAGTGTCATAACAATACCCAAACCCAAATGGTTCCTTTATTAAATGAGAAAGTGTCTCGTCAATAAATGGACAATCAAAACATAATCCAAACAATTCATGCAAACAGCATTTATTCAAACAAAAAGCAAAGAAACTTCCAAGCATCCACGTCTCCTTCTAGCCACTTCGCTCTATCTTAGCACCATTAAGCTCACGCTGAAAAATTATGCCTTAAAACGTCAACATAAAGTTGAAGCGAGAATCAAGGTTTACGACATCTAACAATATCCCAAATAACTTTATTTTTTTTTTCCCCAATTTTTTTTTTAGCTGCTGCAACTTACCAAAACAATTCAGACACCAATTAAACCACAACGTGAAACGAACGTGCCTACGATCTACAATTATATCAACTACATATGTGTGCTACATGGCCTCATATTAGCTCACGCAGTCTTACCACTGTCAAACCTCATTTTGCATATTGTATCTACAATACCAAACATATCATATCATAACACAACGGGACGGAACGTGCCCACGATCCAATACACATAACTACAACAAGCTTAAAAACATTTTAACACGACAACAAGCATCATTCTCACCCCAAAATAACAAGAGAAAAAGGGGCTATGAAACTCATCACCTTTTGCTTACCTTTTCAAAAGATTCAATAAAAGCTTCACAAAAAACAACTACACAAATTCTAAACAACAAAATAACTCGTGTTACAAGCTACTAAGCCAAAAGCTTAATGAACATGTAACAATCATATAATGTATGTCTAAGGTGTTCTATAACCCAATGGTCACCCCCGACCACCATAACCACAACTTTAACCACTTCGTTAAACAAATTTTCCACTATTTAATCACAATTTGTTCAAAACTGCAGAATTTTAACGTGACTTAACGTACTCAAAACCTCTACTTACTGACCTCCATAATTCATACCAAAAATTACCTATGTTCATTTATGAGTATATTAACTACCTCATGATTTCCAAGAGCCATTTACATGCACAAGTACTCCTAAGAAAAATGAAACTTTCAAAACAGTGTCCCAATTCGATCTGTTTGCAACACTAAAAAAGTTTGAACCTAAAAACCATACTTAGACTCCAAATAAGAAGCTCTTCTTTGGGAGATTTCTAATAGACACATAGAACTAAACTCACGTAGAAGGGATAAGCTAAATTATAATTTTAAGTGGGGGATTTATACCTCCGTCATCTGTGACCTAAAATTTGACCTGTATTTACTGCTTTGACAACTTTTCTTGCAACCAACGTTTGAATGACTTTCCGACCTCAAAAACCTTCGAGGCCGGATGTTCTGGAAACTAGACTCTCTGAGCTACATCATAGGCACCGGAAACTTGACAAAAGCTATTACCATCATTGAGATATCAGCCAAACAACACAGCCCTAAATTCTGCCCCAATCTAAATCAAATTCTAACGCGATCTAAACCCTAACGAATACACCCATATGATCCTAATTAAACCCTAATCATTATAACATGTTTTATTTTATCATTAAATTATAGATGTTATGAAACCCCAAATATCCACCATAATAATTATTAATTTTTAATGATAATTAACTCAAAGGATTATAATTTATACCTTAAATCTTCGAATCTTGAACACAAAAATCACCAAACTTGAAAAAAAATATTTTTCTTCTTCCTCCTTTGATAAAATTCGGCTGGGACAATTAAAAACAAGGGGGAGAAGGGTTTTTGGTATTTATAAGGTTTACAAAAAGGTTTAGGATAGATATCTTTTACCAATTTTAATTAGAGTAAGATTTGTTTTCCTTTTTTTTTCTTTTATATTTACTAAGAACCGGCCGATAGGCCGTATTTTATATTTTTTTTATTTATCATTAAATTACTTACAAATTAACATTACCTTAAGTTTTTATAAAAACCTTAGCTTGCTTGCGCATACCTTTTTGCTTAAACGCAATTTACTAGACTTTTAAAAATAAATAACTTTTTATTTTTATTAACCCTAACTTTTCAAAAATAGAAATTTCATTTCTTTCATATTCTAACTACTAGAACCTAATCTTATCCTAATATTACTAACACAAAAATACATATACGTATAATTACTTACACAATTAACGCGAAACCGCTTCAATCACCAAAATCATTTCCTTGTCACTAAAAGTGAACGAAATGAACTCGACAAAATCCAACACAAATCCAATCCCAATGAGACGATCACGCTCAATGGATTGATTATCAAATCTCACATATCCCACACAACACACATAAACACATATAAACACATATAACACATAACCCATTCATTGCAACAGATACATAAGTCAACACTAATAGTTTGACTAACCTGCTCAAGTCATGGTTGTCACAGCTATGGGCACATTGTTGATCTGTACCTAGCCACGAAAAGAACCAAAATGGGTGATAGATTTGGGTTTGTTCGTTTTCTGAATGTCTTGCCGCTTGAAAGTATGAAAAGGAAGCTGTCGGAGATTCGGATTGGTAATGAGAAGATTGTTATTAATGTGGCTAAATATGAAAAGAAAAGAATCATAAAAAACAACCCAAAGCCTAATGCCCACGTTAGCCATGTGGGTTTTAATAATGACAGTTTATGGAAGTCTGGAAGATCTTACAAAGATTTGACAACTCCAGAAGATCATGATGGAAAAGAGAGTGGAAATGAGATGGAAGTTCCTAAATCTGTTGTGTCTGCTATCAATATTCAAGTGAAAGAAGAGGTCTGTAAAAGATTTAAAAAATGTATGGTGGCGGATGTGAAGAATTTCGAGATTTTGCAAAATATTTGGAGAACTATGAAAGAAGAAGGAATTGGAGAATGTAACATCAGGTATATTGGGGGATTGTCTATTCTTATTGAATGTCGATCAGAAACTGCAGCCCAAACTTTACTCCAGAACTGTCCTTATGGTCTTACTATTTGGCTTCATAACATCAGACCTTGGTGCGAAGAAAGGTTGGATTAGGAGATTAGTTTGGATTAAGCTTGAAGGTATACCTTTACATGTATGGTGTCAGGAGGTGGCTAAGACGATAGCTGAACAATGAGGCGAGGTGTTGATGGTGGAGGGCATGGAAGTGGATTGTCTAACTATGCATGAGGCATATGTTTTAGTTCTTAATAAAGACATGTCTACCATCAACATGTCACTTTGAATCAGTGTCAACAATAAAATTTTCAGCGTTAGAGTGACAGAATCTCATCACCGTCCTGTCATTTTAAGACCGGGTGGGAAAAAGGATGGTAAGGTTTATGAGTCTCGCACAACTTTGCTAGATGAGGAAGAAGATGACTCTCCTTCGGATGAGGAACAATGGGATGGCAACTCCACGGTTCCTGATGTGCGTCTGTCATATCATGAAGATGAAAAGTCAGGCCCCCAACAAGATCTACATGGCATTAATGATATGGAACATATAACAGTTGGCTCGGGGTACGTTGCTACGGAAGTGGTGCCGAATTTGTCAGTAGACACTTCAGAATCTGTAAAAGTTCCTGATACTTATGAAGAGGTTGAGGTAACGTCATCAAAAAATAATGACATACCGGCTCCTCTGGATAACTTTGTGGATCCCGGGAAACATGGGTCATTACCTACTGAGGCGCAATCTGGGGAATCGCCCACCGTGCCCATTATTTCATCCCTCATTTTCGACCAAAATATTTCACCCGATGATGCTATTGGGATAGGTCATTGTGACGCAAATATCCTTCATGAACAGGGCCAGAATATTGATAAACAAAATATGAGGGGGGCTAGTAAAACAAACGACGACGAAGTTAGACCTGATTTTAGAACCAAAGCGTTCCCAACCATCCCTTTGATGTTAAATCAAATTGGGGGTACAGTAAGTTTTAATACTCTTAAAGAGGCCTCTAAACTCAACAAAAAGTTAAAAAGACAAAGGAAAGTCAAGGATGCTCTTATTATTGATCGGAAGAACCCCTGTCTACCTAATAATAGTGTTAATTCAGATAACAGTGGCTCGGAGTCAAATCAGATTAAAGAGATTGGTGATTGTCTTGGGTTTGTTAATATTCAGGGAAATGATACGGTGGATGGTGGTTTGGGATCCTCTTGATTATGCTCTTCTATCATTGGAGTTCTATTTTACTTATGATGAAACTTCTTTCTCTAAATTGTAGGGGTTTGGGTAGCTCAAGAAAACATGATTGGGTTACAGACATTATCAAATCAGAGCATGTGGGTATGATTGGTATACATGAAACTAAAATGGAAACCTTTGATTCTTCCTTTATTTAGAAATTTTAGGGTCGTTCTTCTTGTAATTTTTGTTACGGGGGTGCGGTCGGCCAGGCGGGTGGAACTTTGCTTATGTGGAACACTGATTGTTTCACTAAAGAAGGCACCTTCTCTGGAAATTACTTCTCTGGTGTTTGGGGTAGATGGGTCGGGGTTAATATGCATTTAAATATTATTAACGTATACGGGCCACAGCTTGCGTCCCATAAGGAATATTTATGGAAAGATTTGTTGCATCTCAAAGACTCCGCGGAGGATGGTTATTGGATTTTTTTAGGAGATTTCAACGCGGTTAGAGATAGGGCTGAAAGAGCTGGTTCTCGTTTCAACGAGTCGGAAGCCATAGCTTTTAATTCTTTTATTGCTCAAGCGGGATTGTTAGATTGCCAATTGGGGGGTCGAAGATATACTTATTTTAACAGGCAAGGTTCAAAGATGAGCAAGTTGGATCGTTTCTTGATATGTGACAATTTTCATAATTATTGGCCTAATGTTACGGTTACTGCTTTAGATAGAGTTATATCAGATCACGCCCCAATTCTCTTAACAACTGGAGATGAGATCAATTTTGGTCCTAAGCCATTTAGAGTTTTTGATTCTTGGGTAAATGCGGATGACTTTGACTTGGTGGCTAAAAATTCTTAGAACTTAGGCATGTATAGAGGAGCTCCTGATATTGTTCTTAAGAATAAAATCAAGTAACTTCGGCCTGATATCAAATCTGAAAATAATATTAGAAAATAAAAAAAAGAACAAAAAAAAAACAGATAAGAAAAAGATTAAACATAAAACAAAAAAAAAAAAAAAAAAAAAATAAATAAAAAAAAAAAAAATAAAAAAAAAAAAAATAAAAAAAAAAAAATAAAAAATAAAAAAAAAAAAAAATAAAAAATTAAATAATCAAATAAAAACAGGGTGGATTTACAAAGACAAAGGAAAGTGGAGATTCTAAATAATCTTAATGAGTGGGACAAAAAAGCTAAAGATGGTTCGCTAAATGATATTGAGGCTGAGACACGTGAAGAATGGATTGCAGAACTATATAGTATCGAACAACAAGAAAAGGATGTTTTGGGCCAAAAATCCAAAATCCTTTGGGCTGTGGAGGGTGATGAAAACTCCAAAAAATTTCATTCTTCTATTAAACATAATCGGAGAACGAATAATATTAAGGGTCTGTTATGCACCGGTTTATGGGTAACGGATCCTAATAGTATAAAAAAGAGGCGTTGGATCATTTTTATCTTAGATTCAAAGACCCTGTTTCCTCTAATAATGTGTTTCGAAGTCAACGTTTCAATAAACTCTCTCCTGCTGATTCTTCTTTTTTGGACGCTGAATTTGCTATCCATGAAATAAAAGAAGCAGTTTGGTCGTGTTGTTGTGGTTCCAAGGCGCCAGGGCCGGATGGTTTAAATTTCAACTTTTCTAAAAAGATACTGGAACACTTTTGAGGCTGATTTTGTCAATTCCATTAAGCATTTTGAAAATTGTGGAAGGTTCTCACGCGGTTGTAACCCCTCTTTTATGTCGCTAATTCCAAAAGTTAGGGACCCTATGGAAATATCAGATTTTCAGCCTATAAGCCTTATTGGGTGTACTTACAAGATAATCGCAAAGCTCCTGGTTTCTAGGCTGGCAAAAGTCATTCATAAAATCGGTAGTCCCAATCAAACTGCCTTTATAAAAGGACGGCAAATTCTAGACGATGTTCTCGTGGCAAATGAAGTTATTGATTATGCTCTGAACTCCGGTACGAATCTCCTTGTTTTTAAAGTAGACTTTGCAAAATCTTTTGATAGTGTGCGTTGGGAGTTTCTTTTAGACACTATGAAGCGGATAGGGTTTAGTGCAAAATGGATCTCATGGATCTCAGGTTGTTTACAATCAGCTTTGATTTCTGTTTTAGTAAACGGCTCCCCTACTTCGGAATTTCATATGGAACGAGGACATAGGCAAGGTGACCCCTTTTTTCCTCTTCTTTTTAACGTTGTTTCGGAAGCTCTTCAAGTCACTATTTTTGAGGCTTGCGATAAAGGTGTTTTCAAAGGTGTGTCCTTGAACGGTGATGAAACAAATATCTCTCTTTTTCAATATGCGGACGACGCACTTTTATTCGGCGATTGGTTTTTAAGTAATACAAAAAACTTGATTCATATTCTAAAATGCTTTCATAATGCGTCAGGTCTTGGCGTAAATCTTTCTAAAAGCTGTATTTATGGTGTGGGAGTTCAACATAATGAAGTTGAGATGTTTGCTCGCATCACAAGCTGTAAAGCTGGTCCCGCCATTTATTTATTTGGGTCTCCCGGTGGGGGTATTAGACATTATTATGAAGATTTGAATGTTTGGTTTGTTTATATCGAATGCTACATTTATCGTTGATTGCTTGTTTATAAAATTTATACTTGTCTACGTGCTTTTGTATGCGACCTATCATTCATCTGGATCTAGTGATACGGATAAAGTTAGCTAGATGCCGGGATGGCTCCCCATATAGTGATTTATATATCTTGACCAATAGGATCACAAATAATGACCTATCTTCGCCATTAGATTAGTGAGCTTAGTTGGACCGGCCGGGGACCCTTGGGATCAACTAGTATGTTCTTAATCAATTGGTAAAGACTTGGCCAGTGGACTACTAGTATATAAATTGCCATTGAGAAGTAAGTGGGTAAAGTCTCTATAAATAGGATGCTTTATGCGAATGCGTATAATTGCGACAGAATTCTACCTATGCCAGTCTCTCAGGCTGAAAACCTCCTTTTTATCCGTTAGAATTAGGATTAACATAGGTGATTCGATCCAAATAGTCTATATATAATTAAATATATATCCTAAATATCTCAAACTAATTATGGTATAGTAAGTTCCCCGTTAAACATAAAATTGCTTGAGGATAAACAATAGTATATTTCCCGAGTGTCGTATCCCGGCGAGAAGTGAATTTGAATTTCATGAAAGTATTTAGTTTGATGCTTGAATATCAAGTATTTTGAATTTTGATTTCTACTTCTAAAAAATAAACACAAAAGCAACTAAAAGCAAGCAAACAAATTAGGCAATTAAAGATTTTAACTAAAAACGTTAACGGGATTCTAAAAACGCGACTAAATACCTAAACTATTAAAATTTAACCCTAAAATTGTTTCTTTATTTTTTTTATAAATCCTAAATGACTAAAAATAATTTTCAAAAAAAAGAATTATATATATATTTTTTATTATGAATTAAAAACGGATTTAATCTAATTAAATCATTAAAAATAGCAAACTAATAACTAAAATCTAAAAAAATTAGGAAAAGTGCTTAATGCTATGAAGAACCTAAGAAAAATAAAAACTGGGAAAAAGGCTGAACGAATAAGCTGATAATAAGCTAAAAAGGCTGATAAGCAAAACTAAAACAAATGAGGTTAAATATCAAGTGCAAACCCACTAGGACAGAAAAGTCCCAAGGGCGCAGTGGTTTGTGGGTGAGTGTTAAAAATGTATAAGGGTTAAGGTCGAGGTCAGGGGTTCGAGTCTTGCTCACCATTGGCTTCCCTATGCCCTTATATGTATTTATTTTTTCGAAATTTCTTTTTGCAAAATCTTTTAATAAGCTTAAAAACCAACTTTTATAAAAGCAAAAATTTCAAAACTTAAAATTAAGCTTGTAATAAGCTTTTAAAAGCCACAATTTGTCTTTTAAACTTATGAAGCTTATAAGCTAATCTGTTTTAGCTAAAAGCTTTAATAAGCTAATGCTTCTAGCCAAATAAGCTTTTAAATGCTTAAAGCCAACTTAATAAGCAATGACAAATCCAAATTAAGCCAACCTAATAAGCCACAAGCTCAAACTAATAGATAAGCTTATAAGCTATAATCTAGTTAACAGGCAGACCAAGAAGGTACTTTTGCGTTTATTTTTAATCCCTTAAACAGAACCTTATAACTTAGTGACTTATAAAACCTTAAAGCTTATACTTCAAATTATCTAAATCAACAATTAAAAATTATTTTGAAAATCAAATAAGCTAAGAAAAGGTTAAAAGAAAAAGCTAGTTCAGACTGTTTAACTATTTTTTTGGGTTTTTCTATTTTTTATCAAAACATTAGAGTCTAATTTGCAGGCCTAAAAACAGATGTGTAAATAAGCTATTAAACCTAAAATAAGCCCTAACTTATTAATTATGACCTATGAACTAATTGTGCACCAAATTAAAAAAGCTAAAACTTACTTAAGCTAACTGAATTTTAAGATAAGAAATAGCTTAAAACTATTCTACCTATCTGATGCACTTGACAGCTATTACCAAAAGCTGCACACTAAAAAAACACACTTACTAACACTTGATTTTACTGCATTCTAACCATACTTTAAGACCAAATCAAGCACTAAAACTTAGTTTTCAAAAATCAACACCTACAAGCTTAAAATATGTGACTTATGGTCATAGATTTACTAATCTTATTAAAAATCTTATCAAACCTAATTTAGCTTAACACATACATCAAAACCCGATCTTAAAAACTCTCAAATGATCATTAAACTTGATCTAAAGGAACAAAAAGTTGTTGACAACACTAATAAGTGTTAGTACTGCCTTATGTCAAACACTCCTTTAGTAAGCTTAAAACCATTTTTTAGCTTTTAAAACTTTGTTCTAAAGCTTAAACTTCAAATACCATATACTAATTAGCTTATAAAAGATCTATTGAGCAAATTTCAACTATCAAATAAGCAATAACAATAAGCTACTAGATTATGCTAATATTTTTGGATTTTTTAAATAGTTTTTATGAAAACCAAAGAAGAACTTAAAACAGAATAATATAGGCTACAAGCTAAATTCAATAAGCTAATAAAAACTAGATTAAGCACAACTAAAGCGAAATTAAGCCACAGTAAGCAGATCTATAAGCTAACAAGGAAATAAGCTAAAATATGCAATAGAAAGTGAAACTTACAATTTCCCTTGCTCAAACAGGGATCATATGCTCACAGAGCTTAGAATTAAGCTCCAGCTTATCAGAGATAAGCTGGTAAGGTCTATAAGCTCATCCAGGTTTGGCTTATCATCCATTAAGCTAAGGTATATTTAGGGGTGAGATTTAAGTGAGATTCCAAACTCAGTTAAGCTTTTGAGGCTTAATTGAGTATATTCTAGCTTAGTAATAATTAAGAGCTTATTAGATTTAAATTAAGCTTAAACAATGCAATAAGTGAAAACATGAATTTAAGAACAACTGAATTTTATTGTTAATAAACGTAAGTTACAAACTTTTAAGAAGGAAAATACATCAATTTAAGAACAATAAGCTATAATTTGAAAATAATAAGCTAAATACTAACTTAAGCTAAAAACTACACTATATGATCAATTATGTGAGTAAAGCCCTCCTTATATAGCAGTGGGAAGAACCTTCTAGCCTCTTAGATGCACCCCCATCTCTAATCCAAGCCCTTCAATCTATAACCGTTTCTAATCTTCAATCTTGATCGTTGATTGCTCTCCACGTCCCATCAACCAATCGTATGGTGTGGGATTGCCAGTGTGGCTCCTAAATATGTCAGACTTGTCAGCAATTGCTTCTAGAAGGATAGGAGAGAGTATACTTTGGTGGATTTACCCTGTGCGAGGTGAATAATGAAAATGGAGGAAACGAGGATGGATAAACAGTACATTTAACTATCTTATTGACTCGTCTCATACTTCTTGACTTTTTTAACCGAGTATGGATTTGGGCCTTTTGGTTTAATATTAGAATTTAGGCTCGGTTGTTAATAAGAAAGGGTATTGGGCTTTAAGGATTATTCATGTAAGGTTTAAGCATAATTGGACTGACCCGGCCAATTGAGTAGGCCCGGGTTGGTCTGTAGAAAATAGTTAAGCCTTCAGCTTTGGTTTTTTTCGTGCTCATTCCATTCTCGTGCTTGGATTTGTCCGTTTTGACTTTGTTTTTGTCCTTTTTAATGAATATCCGTACCTGCAAGACCCAATTCACAAAACAAACAAATACAATGCATTTTTATGTATTTTTGGTTATTATTGGTCTTTTTAGCTTGTTTATTTAGGTAAAAGGTATGCGTGAATAAGCACATACCAAAATCCCCCATACTAAGCTATTGCCGTGTCCTCACGCAATGTCATAGATACACACTTAGAAAACCAAAAAATTTAACCCCCTTAGACTAATTACTTTGAAAAGTGGCTAAGTGTTCATCAAAGGGAATTGATAAATCACTAGTTTTGAAAAGCTCCCCGTTTTACCATTTTTATGCATTTATTATTATCATACATAACTATACGGAACAAGAAACACTAAAAAGGATAAATTCATCGTCCTTGATTTTTCACCCGCCCCAAACCAAGCTTAAAAACGAAATCATTGTTAAATACAAGTTAAGATGCTAACACTACTCATAGATGCAAATTGTGTAAGTATAAACTTAACTTTTCGCTCCCTTATTTCCTAAATCCTCTAAAGATTTTATTATTATTATTTGTGACAAATAAATTAATGTCTTATTTATATAAAGTAAACCCGGTTTAGACCACAATTAGTTTGAAATCCTTTCCTAAAGAGACGATATGGTGAGAATAAGGTCCACATTAAGGTTCTAATTTCGCATGATTTAGGGGTTATCCTTTTTAGATAACCCCGGAGTCGAAATTTGGCTTTATTATTATTATTGCAACATTATTAAACCTCGGTCCTTTAGAAGGCTGCAACATCGGTTGTGAGCCGGCAAGATGCAGCAAACATATTTCGACCTCGGTAATTTCCTCGACCTTTTAGAAGGCTGCAACATCGGTTGTGAGCCGGCAAGATGCAACAAACTTTTATCAGTCTCAGATTATTACTATGTGCCTTATTTAGAAGACTGCAACATCGGTTGTGAGCCGGCAAGATGCAGTAAACTTTTATCAGCCCACAGTTTTATTATTATTATTACCTCCACCCTTTAAACGACTACCACATCGGTTGTGAGCCGGCAAGAGGTAGTGGTCTTATTTCGGCTTCGGTTTATTACATAACTTATTATTATTAGCCAAATTTCAAGTCCTGTGGTCTTTTAACAACTGCCACATCGGTATGCGAGCCGACCATGGTCCAGGAGTCTATTTCCCCACAACACTGACAAAACCTCGATGTGTACCTTACTTTCACCAGAAGGAATCTCTACGAAGTGATTTAAACTAAGAATCGCAAAAACCTAAAGTAACTTTATTTATTTAACAATTATATAATGTTTATTAAGCTGATGGGAGCAAAAAGCCACAATTAACCTCTATGAGCCTTAAAGAGAACCAACTACTCTATGTTTAGCATCCAACTTATATAAAACTCTATCATTTCTCGTTCTTTGCAAATTTAAAATCTTTAATAAAAAGATCCGCGAATGCTTAGTCTAATAAAACAAGCTTTGCATATTTAAAGTCTATCATGTAAACTTGCAAATTCTTGGCTTTTTCAAGCTAGAATTCACATTTTAAAGCTTCTTGTATAAAAGACTAGCAAAAGCTTAAATTTATATAAGTTAAGGAGAAAGCTAGAGCGTAACATGCTCGATCAAGTCAAAATTTATTCCTTAAAAAACAAAACATCGTGTCTAAACACTTATTCTATTTTTGAAAATTTCTAATTTTGGCATATTTTTGCTATTTTTGCTGGAAAAACGGGGTTACGTGAAGACAAGGCAAATGCAAGTAAGATCGAATCGAAAGATCCCCCATACTAGAACTACACATTGTCCTCAATGTGAGACTATCACCCCCATACTAATTTCAAGGGATAATCCAAATATTAAGGGGTCTCTATCAAATCTAAATCAGTTTATTAAGTATGCTAATAGATACACGTTAAATCAATAAGATCTAGGATATCGGATTCCTATATATAAGCATGCAAAGGATTGAAGATCGAGTGGACGATGGAAAAAACCATGAGCACGAGAGTCTTCAAAATCCGAGCAATCCTGGACATAAACCACAAAACAAAAAACACGAGAAAGGAAGAGGCGAGCCTCCTCACATCACACTTATTTATAAATACTATACTAATATACTACTAAGGATAAGCATGGGTTGCCACATACGAAGCGCTTATTTTTGTACGAGTCTCTAGCTTAACTCTCCCCATATATTAGGGATGAAACAAGTGGAAGAGCAAACTTCCATTGGAAATTTATATGCCACCGGCTTTAGAGAAGAAAAATGAAAAACGGAGATGCCGGGGTCAAAAATGATATCCTCACTCCCGGAGGAGAGAGGAAAAGAAGAATTCACCGGATAGGTGAAGTAAGGAAGAAAAATTCGGATAACATATGTGAAGGAAAGATAATGGCGATCCTCAAAGGGTAAGCTCACCTATGTTGGAGAAAAATTTGTCTCGTGAATCCCGAGGTCAAAAACTTTGACCATAATCTTCAAATCATTAATATCTCTTAAACTTCTCGGGTCACGATCGAGGAACACCTCGGGAGGGGGACTAGGGGTAGTATCATCACTAAGAAAACTCTCAAGATCTCCTTCCGAGACATAGAAATCGTCCATAATATTCGTTGGAATATCAATATCAAGAAAAGCATCGATTTCATCAATATATCCTCTCGGGTCGAAAATCAAATCATCAATCGGATCGTTGTACAGAATCTTCTTCCATTCATTCATTTTAGATTCCAAATCAAATAAATCGTCATTCTCTTCGAGAGGAGGTTCATTGGTGAACCCCTCGGGAATGGAAACAACACTTATCATTGGTGTATATGAATCATGGTAAAGTAAAAGCTCAACGTCGTCACTAGGAGTGAAACACTCATCCTTATTAGAATCGGAAAGAGGTGTGACTAGGAAAGTCGACTCATTAAGGTTGGAATCATAAGAATCCTTGCACTCGATGTCCTCTAACACCTCATTAAAAAGAGGATTTACGTCACTAGAGATGTATTCGTCATCGAATTCGAAAAGAGGGTTCGAGTAAATTTTAAAATTGTCTTCCAGAACGTCCTCATCGGATAGTGACTCGTCATCACTAGAGGTAAAATCGTCATTTGAATCGAAGAGAGGGTTAGAGAAAGTCACGGCTTTTTCCTCATAAACGTTAATGGGAGAGATATCATCACACGAAGGTAAATCACAATCACTATCACTCTCGGATGTATCCTCAGACTCACTTGGGATTGGAACAAGGTCCTCAACACTAGACTTTATGAATTCGTCCGATTCCTTTTCAGGAATAGTGCTAAGTTCCTCATTCCCCATGATGAGAGAGTCCTCGGGCTCCATAGTCGGTAAGACGGGTGTGATTGCAATAGACGGAGGTATTTGAGAATCAATTTCATTCAAAGGAATAGTACTCTTCTCGTAATCATAGTCATCATCGTCATCATAGCAAAAAGATTTGAAATGTTACGAAGGATAAGTACTAAGATTAGCCACCTGCTCTAGACGCTGAAGCTCTTTCTTTTTATTAATCTCAATACTCATTCCATTGAATTTACCTTTAAGCTCATCAATCATATTTTCACATTCCCTTCTAAAATGAATATCAATTTTCTCATTACGATAATCTTTAATCTTTAAGTCGTTACTTAAACTTAACATTTCATCTAAATAATGCTGCTTAAGATCCTCCATTTCTTGGAGACTCATTTCTTAAAGAGGTGGTTGATCGTACCTAGCCGCCTGCTTTTGTTGAAGAAACTTTTTACAAAATGATTGTATCATTTGAAGAAGTTTATTCTGTAACTCATCTATTTTATCCCATCCATTGTGTACATCACTTATCCTTTGTTGATTAAGATCTTCTTGATGATTTATGGAATACTGCGGGGGTTGGTCAAAACCGGAATAGCTAGAATTATAGATAGGATTAATCTCAAAGTAGTTTTCATTCATCGGTTGACATTGAAAACTTTCATGAGGACCTCCACAGCTTTTACAACAAAGATATTGTTGTGGAAAACTCGGTGAATTTTGTGGATAAGAGTTATCACTATAGTTTTGATTGTAGCTCGGTTCCTGCTCATAGACAAGCGGGAACCGTGGTGGACAATCATAACCAATGTGAGAATCGTTTCCACATAATTCGCACAAGTATGTCTCGTACGGGGGCTGTGGAGGTTGATTATAAAAGTCGGGTGTATTATTGTAAGGAAAAGGATTAGGGTCATAGACAAACTCATTTCCGGATCCTACAATGCTACAACATGGACAATTTCCACCGTTAAACGGACCTCCACACCTTGAGCAACCAAAATGGTTATACGAAGACATGTCGAAGAATTAAACGGATATGAGGATAAAGAAGAATATTTATAGTTTTTTCAAATAGAACATAAGAAATAAGAAAGAAAAATATTTTTGTTATTTTTTTAATATTAAAAGAAAATTAAAATAAAAGTGTAAAATATTTTTGTATTTTTATATTTTTTATAATAAGAAGAAAATATTCACAATTGAAAGCGATAACTTCACGAGGAAGGGTCTTCAAACACTAATCAAATACTTCGCGAAAATCGTACACCTCTCCCCGGCAGCGGCGCCAAAAATTTGATTCGATCCAAATAGTATATATATAATTAAATATATATCCTAAATATCTCAAACTAATTATAGTATAGTAAGTTCCTCGTTAAACATAAAATTGCTTGAGGACAAACAATAGTATATTTCCAGAGTGTCGTATCCCGACGAGAAGTGAATTTGAATTTCACGAAAGTATTTAGTTTGATGCTTGAATATCACGTATTTTGAATTTTGATTTCTACTTCTAAAAATTAAACACAAAAGCAACTAAAAGCAAGCAAACAAATTAGGCAATTAAAGATTTTAACTAAAAACGTTAACGGGATTCTAAAAAACGCGACTAAATACCTAAACTATTAAAATTTAACCCTAAAAATGTTTCTTTATTTTTTTATAAATCCTAAATGACTAAAAATAATTTTTAGAAAAAGAATTATATATATATTTTTATTATGAATTAAAAACGGATTTAATCTAATTAAATCATTAAAAATAGCAAACTAATAACTAAAATCTGAAAAAATTAGGAAAAGTGCTTAATGCTATGAAGAACCTAAGAAAAATAAAAACTGGGAAAAAGGCTGCTGAACGAATAAGCTGATAATAAGCTAAAAAGGCTGACAAGCAAAACTAAAACAAATGAGGTTAAATATCAAGTGCAAACCCACTAGGACAGAAAAGTCCCAAGGGCGCAGAGGTTTGTGGGTGAGTGTTAAAAACGTATAAGGGTTAAGGTCGAGGTCAGGGGTTCGAGTCTTGCTCACCCTTGGCTTCCCTATACCCTTATATGTTTTTATTTTTTCAAAATTTCTTTTTGCAAAATCTTCTAACAGGCTTAAAAACCAACTTTTATAAAAGCGAAAATTTCAAAACTTAAAATTAAGCTTGTAATAAGCTTTTAAAAGCCACAGTTTGTCTTTTAAACTTATGAAGCTTATAAGTTAAACTGTTTTAGCTAAAAGCTTTAATAAGCTAAAGCCTCTAGCCAAATAAGCTTTTAAATGCTTAATGCCAACTTAATAAGCAATGACAAATCCAAATTAAGCCAACCTAATAAGCCACAAGCTCAAACTAACAGATAAGCTTATAAGCTAAAATCTAGTTAACAGGCAGACCAAGAAGGTACTTTTAAGCTTATTTTTAATCCCTTAAATAGAACCTTATGATTAGTGACTTATAAAACCTTAAAGCTTATACTTCAAATTATCTAAATCAGCAATTAAAAAGTATTTTAAAAATCAAATAAGCTAAGAAAAGGTTAAAAGAAAAAGCTAGTTCAGACCGTTTAACTATTTTATGGATTTTTCAATTTTTTATCAAAACATTAAAGTCTAATTTACAGGCCTAAAACAGATGTGTAAATAAGCTATTAAACCTAAAATAAGCCCTAACTTATTAATTATGACCTATGAACTAATTGTGCACCAAATTACAAAAGCTAAAACTTACTTAAGCTAACTGAATTTTAAGATAAGAAATAGCTTAAAACTGTTCTACCTATCTGATGCACTTGACAGCTATTACCAAAAGTTGCACACTACAAAAATACACTTACTAACACTTGATTTTACTGCATTCTAACAATACTTTAATACCAAATCAAGCACTAAAACTTAGTTTTCAAAAATCAACACCTACAAGCTTAAAATCTGTGACTTATGGTCACAGATTCACTAATCCTGTTAAAAATCTTATCAAAACCTAATTTAGCTTAACACATACCTCAAAACCTGATCTTAAAAACTCTCAAATGATCATTAAACTTGATCTAAAGGAACAAAAAGCTGTTGACAGCACTAATAAGTGTTAGTGCTGCCTTATGCCAAACACTCCTTTAGTAAGATTAAAACCATTTTTTAGCTTTTAAAACTTAGTTCTAAAGCTTAAACTTCAAATACCAGATACTAATTACCTTATAAAAGATTTATTGAGAAAATTTCAACTATTAAATAAGCAATAACAATAAGCTACTAGATTATGCTAATATTTTTGGATTTTTAAACAGTTTTTATGAAAACTAAAGAAGAACTTAAAATAGAATAATATAAGCTACAAGCTAAATTTAATAAGCTAATAAAAACTAGATTAAGCACAACTAAAGCAGAATTAAGCCACAGTAAGCAGATCTATAAGCTAACAAGGAAATAAGCTAAAATATGCAATAGAAAGTGAAACTTACAATTTCCCTTGCTCAAATAGGGATCATATGCTCACAGAGCTTAGAATTAAGCTCTAGCTTATTAGAGATAAGCTGGTAAGGTCTATAATCCCATCCAGGTTTAGCTTATCATCCATTAAGCTGAGGTATATTTAGGGGTGAGATTTAAGTGAGATTCCAAACTTAGTTAAGCTTTTGAGGCTTAACTGAGTATATTCTAGGAAGATACGACGTATCTGTGCTTGCACTTCACAAAAGACCATGAAGGAATAAAGATCAATACGCCACATCTGGAAGGAGTCTATACGCCGTATTCAATTTAAAGTAATAAAATATTCTAGAAGATATCAAACGTGGTCCCTACTCCAAGAAACCCCCGATACGCCGTATCCAATACTTTCGATACGTCGTATCGACCAAATTCCAGACCCTATAAATAGAAAACCTAAAAATGGGTTTTTAGTGTGCTTGATCATATTTTTGATACCTTAACCACAAAAGTCGATTTTCAAAAGAGCAGAAGAGGTCAAGCAAAGCTACTCATTCCATAGGAAACATTTTGTAATCTTCTATACTCTAGTAATCTTTTGATTTTTGGTATCATTCGTTTAACTCGGTTAGTTTACCTTGGTTGGATTATTACTCTTGTATTGATTATGATGTTTGAGGGCTAATAACCTTAGGTATTAGCCATTATTATGAAGATTTGAATGTTTGGTTTGTTTATATCAAATGCTTAATTTATCGTTGATTGTTTTTTTATGATTATCAATTTATACTTGTATGCGACCTATCATTCAACTGGATCTAGTGATACGGACCAAGTTAGCTAGATGCCGGGATGGCTCTCCATGTAGTGATTTATATATCTAGACCAACAGGATCACAACCCAAAACAGTAAGTAGTGCAAGGTATAACAATATTCAAACAGTAAGTAATTGCATGGTATATAAATCTAAATATAGTAAGTATTGCATGGTATGGCAATTATCCAAAACAGTAAGTATTTCAAAGTTACTTACGTCCAATTTGTAAAAACAAATCATGTTCTCGACCCCACCCCAAAACTTATAAAACTAAAACATGTAATGTAAAACGTAGGGTCTTGAACTCACCTTGAGTGAGCGTATATCAAAGAAATATCACATAAAAAGCTTCATGGGTAATATCGCGAGTGCAACCTAATCCAATATAGGTCGTATAAGTACTAATCACATTGGGTAACTACTACCATGTATATTTCTATATAGCTAATCACCATCTAATTGTTTTTAGTGTAAAATCATATTTATAAAGTTAAAACGTTTAGAAATATACCTTTGGTAAAAATGACATAACTTTCACGTTTCAAGTCTGTCTCTTGCGTTTCTTATGTCCATGCTTTCGTATTAAGACGATTTATCAAAATTTAACGTTTTCATATTTTTAGTCCTCTGATGAACAGTGATTTTTACTGTCATTTACTGACCATTATAAACTATTTTTATAACTTTAATTTAATTTAAAACCCCGTAAATGTTGTATTTATATTCGAGTTATAGCTCTGTTTTTAGCGATTCTTTCGAGCACGTTCTCGTAATTAAAAGTTATATCATATAAATGAGGTTTTCCAAAATAAATGTCCCTGATGAACAGTAACTTTTAATAAAATTTATTTTATAGATCCGGTATTAACGTAAAACGTATATTTATCGTATCTTTTTCATTATTAATCTGTTTTTTGAGTTTCTTACCTTTTTAGAATCATCATGAGGTGTACTATCTTTATAAAATGTCAAACCTACTATCTTGAATTCGAAATCAAACAGCCCTTTTGGAATCCATTTGTATACTTATTTATATAACTTGTTTTATACACTTTTCAATTTAGTAAATTACCACAAGTCTTTATAGTCTTATTTATCATATGTGTTACTTATAATAATGTCCATATCTTGTCCATGAGTCCTTATTATCAAGTCCTTTATAACACCATTAAATCACAACTTACTTGGTAACTTTTAATTACAAGTTTATAAGTAAAACCCTAATTTAACAAGTTTGTACATAGACTTTTTATACATAAACCAATATTGTACAAGACTTATACTTCCATTATAACATCATTTTGGCATCCATATAACATAAATAAAAGTCCATGAACAAGATTATCAAGTCATTTACCCCACTTTTACTTGAAACTTATTAAGTGACTTTAAAAAACAACCTAAATTCGTATATATTGACATTTTACACATAACCACATGGTATAATACCTATATATCCATTTTAACATGATATTACCAACAACATATCATATGTAAAAGTGCACAAATCCATAATCACAAGTAAAAATCCTTTTTACATGTTCAAAAGTCCTAAATGGTGATTTTACTATATAGAACATATATACACATAAAATCATAATTATGAAAGATAGAGAGCATTTAGATAACCCTTGAGTGATGTATGATATGAGAATATATGCCACTAAACCCTTGTTTAGACTTTAAACCCTAGCTTTCACAACCAAGAAAACCCTAATCCAAACCAAAACCCTAATCTTACACTTTCTTGCTTCAACACTTGTAAACCTTAAACCAAACCTTCAAACCTTCTTGGGTTATCTTAGATATGATGTGTGAATGCTTGTATGTGTTGTAAATAAAATTGTATGAATTATTTTGGGTATTTGTTGTTTGGCCGTGGCCTATAGGGGAGAAAAAAGGATTTGTGTGGTTTTCACCTTAGAAACTGAGTTGTATGTTTACCTCTTACTAGTTTCTTCCTATATATACTTCTTGGACCTAGATGAAATCAAGACTAGATGCATGCAAGACACAAATGAGGATTTTAGGGAAGTCTTGGTCTTTTTATATTACAAATCTTAAGATAAATATCTATATGTTCCTAAAACTAAGATAACATCCCAATGGAAACAAGGGAAAGTTTTTTCTAGATAATATCTTTGTTCTTATCCCTTGAACCGGCCAATTGATGATATAAGTGAATATATTTTTTAATTTTAGTATTGAAGTATAAATGTGGGGTATTTGTGTGAAGCTAGAAAAGTTTTGGTAGGTATCCCCGGGTATGCCTAAAACGTATTATTAACGGCGAAAACGTAATCTCTTTACTCAACCAAAAAAAATACAATGAACAAAGTAATGAATTATCCAGCAGAAATAATACTTAACACTTGCTTGGATGTAAACATTTAATTGTTTGATGCCCGTTTACATTGAATGATAATTTTTAGCTTACGCGATTTAATTTAACGATTACGATTTAAAAGCAAACGCGTACAATACTAAAAATAAATAGTGAATTAATTGACGTCGTAAATGACCCTAAAACATGGGGTGTTATAGTCTTCCCCCGTTAAATAAGCCTTGTCCTCAAGGCTTACAATGCGGCACTTCACGATGGTGCGGTCTTGGTGAAGAGGTGTGGATATTTCTTCTTGAATTGATCTTCACGCTCCTATGTGAACTCAGGACCCCTCCTGGAGTTCCATCGAACCTTAACAATTGGTACACGGCTTTGGCTTAACCGTTTGACTTCTTGATCCATGATCTCTATAGGTTCCTCGATAAACTAAAGCTTGTCATAAAAGTGAAGTCCATCCAACGGAACGGCTAATGGTTCGTCGGCATAGCACTTTTTCAAGTTGGATACATGAAACGTATTATGAACCCTGCTCAGCTCCTCCGGAAGCTCAAGCTTGTAAGCAACGGATCCTACTTTTCCAACACCTTGAAAGGTCCAACATATCTGCGGTTTAACTTCCCCCGTTTGCTAAAACGTACAACCCCTTTCCAAGGCGAAACCTTAAGCATAACCTTATCCCCAACTTGAAATTCCATCGGCTTACGCTTTAAATTTGCGTAACTCTCTTTTGGCGAGCAAGTTTGATAGTGAATTATCCTAGGGCAACTAGTGATGAGTCTCGGCATCTTGGCTTAGGATTTGGTATAAGATGATGTCGACTTACTTGTAAGATGGTGTAAAAGTTTACTTAGTTATCATGATTATTAGTTTGGTTCCTCGTGATAGATACGTTTTATGAATACGCACACAAGACCTGATATAAATAGAATATTGTTTCTTGACAAAAGTTTTAAGGTGACTACTCCCAGCATGGCATGGTCCTTCCTGAATTATACATAGTTAATCAAGTCATGCATAATTGAGGACTAACGATGCATTGCTCATTTTCGTCAAAATAACGTTATGATTTTTAGAATGACTTACATGAATAATTAGAGAAATGGAGTAGATTGGCAAACATTCTCAATAAAATTAGATTCGATAGATAATTTGAAATCGTTCGTAATAACAACAGATGTTTAGAGAAATACAACTAGAACACCCTAGGTGAAATAAAGTCTAAGAATTTCCAACATAGGGATTAACTAGGCAAACTGAGACAACTTTCTCTTTTAAGCTTCAATCTCATCTTCAATGTTGTTAAGGTCTTGATCGGTTTCACCTCCTCCTAAGGTATGCACCACTCCACGTGCTCTAGTACCTCCAGCTTGGTTCCCATGGTTTTGATTCTTTAACTTCGGGCAATCACTTCTGTAATGCCCTTGATTTCTACATTCATAGCAAGTGACGTTTCTCTGATTGTTTGTAGCGGTAGGATTCCAACAATCCCTTGTCAAATGGCCGACTTTCTTGCAGTTTGTGCACTTTACAGTGCACGGGCCATTGTGGTGAAACTTGCACTTGTTGCACAATGGAAGGGTACCAGCGTACTCCTTCCTTTCACCAGTCCTAGCAGTATAAGCTATAGCCACACCTTGCTTCTTGGGAGATTGTTGTTAAGCTTGATTGTTGTTATCAAGTTTCCTCTTATTCTCAGCTTGACGTTCAGCAAGCGTGCTGATCTTTTTATCCATCAACTCTGTTGCCATTTCAATAGCGTCCTGCATGGTTTTTAGTTTTGATGCCACAACACTTCCGTGAATCATGTCGGGCAAACTACCTACATACCTTTCAATATTGTCAGACTCTTCAGGAAACATTCTAACACACAGCAATGCTAGTTCCTGGAAACGTTGGTTGTACCCTATCACATCGGTACCTTTTACTTTCAAATTCCACAACTCAGCCTCAAGCTTCTTCATCTCGTTCCTCGGGCAGTACTTGTCGGTCATTTTCTTTTTCAGTTCTGTCCAAGTCATTGCATACGCAACATCATGACCAACAATCCTAACATAGGAATTCCACCACGTTAAAGCACCTGCTAAAAGAGTACAAGTGGAAAACTTGATTTGATTCTCCACAGAGCAGTGGCTTATGCAAAACACAATCTCCATCCTTTCAAACCATTGAGTTAGTTCGAAAACTCCCTCAGTGCCTTTGAAATATAGAGGTTGGCACTTCATGAAGTCTTGGTAAGTGCACTATCGAGCAACGCATTCAGTCCTTCTGACACCCATTCTCGAAGTATGGCTGTCATCACCATATCCGTATTTCTGTCAGCAATCACGTGCCGCTAATGCAGCCAATTAACGCCCTTGGTCAAGTCATTTTTTCCTTTAGTTGGCATCGGTGACAGATGTGTGGTGGTTTTTGGGATTTGGTGTTTACCATGTGATCTTTTTTATGTGCCATTTTCTTCAAAATCAGAAGAGTAATAGGATTAGATTAGTTTAGTTATCTTTGTCATGCTCTAAAAATAATGTGTTGTGAGATGATATATGGTAAATATGAATGTGCGCTCATGGCAAAAAATGAACGATGGTAAGATATCATACTTGATAGCTTAATGTTTATGTAGCGTTTAGGACCTACGAGCTTATAGTGCTACCTTGCCTAAAGAAATGTTCCCCTATTTATATAAATAACCCTTATATAAATAATTGTAGAGTATGTGCGAAAGAATGCAAACTCATCTTTGCATATATACAATATACCCTCATAGTAACGTACGTACTATAATATGAACACGTATATGAATCATGTAAGCATCTAGTAAAACTAACTAATGCAAACAACTAGTGTATGTATGTCTCGTGAAAACCCCTTTGTATGAATGCAATGTTTGAAAACGGTTATAGTCCAGCAAAAACATTTGACCTGGTTCTCTATAACATTGGCTCTTGATACCAATCTGTAACACCCCTAAAATGGATCACAGCGGAATAAGGGTCCGGAGCGTGTTACTTCATAGATCAATAACACAAGATATATATAGAACGACCATTAAAAGTGTTGTTTAAAACCGATACATTGGATTTAGCAAAGTGTTTGTTACAAAAGCCCGAAGCTATACTTGTTCATTGTTAAATTATACAAAGATTCTAGTTCGAAAACAAACGTTTTCCCCAAATATGTAATGCAACCAAATCTTTAATGCTATTGACTTCCAAAATAACGACCACCAATGTATCCCTTGCACCTCGTGCCTTATTGACCTCCTAAAAAACATGCTTTAAAACGTCAATAATAATTTTGGTAAATTTATAGGTTTGTAAAATGTATGAGTATAGGACTGCAATTGTTTAGAGTGTGTATTGCATGGTATACAATATCCAAAACATTAAGTATTGCATGATATACAATATTCAAAACAGTAAGTATTGCAACTTAAATTACAATATTCCAAAACGTAAGTATTGCATGGTATACATATTCAAAGACAGTTATATTGCATGTTATACAATAATCCAAAACAGTTAATATGCATGGTATGCAATATCCAAAACAGTAAGTATTTCAAAGTTACTTGCGTCCAATTGTAAAACAAAGCATGTTCTCACCCCAAAACTTATAAAACAAATCATGTAATGTAAAACGTGGGGCTATGAACTCACCTTGAGTGAGCGTATATCAAGTGTATCATAGAAAATGCGTCACGGTAATGATCGAGTGCAACCTAATCCAATATAGGTCGAAAAATTACAATCACATTGGTAACTACTAACCATGTATATTTCTATAATTAGCGTAATCACCATCTATTTATTTTAGTGAAATCATATTTATAAAGGTTAAAACGTTTATAAATTATACCTTTGGTAAAAAAGACTATAAGTTTTCACGTTCAAGTCCGTTTCTTGCGTTTCTTAATGTCCATGGCTTTCGTATAAAGACGAGTTATCAAATATAAAAAAAACGTTTTCATATTTTTTTAGTCCTTTTGAATGAACAAGTGATATTTTTACTGTTCATAAAAACCAATATAAACTTATTTTTATAACTTTAATTAACGTAAAACCCGTAAATGTTGTATTTTATTCGTTATAGCTCCGTTTTTAGCGATTCTTTCGAGCACGTTCTCGTAATTAAAATTTCTATCATATAAATGAGGTTTTCCAAAATAAATGTCCCTGATGAACAGTAACTTTTTATAAAATTTATTTTATAAATCCGGTATTAACATAAAACGTATATTTATCGTATCTTTTTCGTTATTAATTCGTTTTTTTTTTTTGTTTTTTTTTTTTTTTTTTTTTTTTTTTATTTTTTTTATTTTTTTTTTATTTTTTTTTTTTTTTTTTATTTTTTTTATTTTTTTTTATTTTTATTTTTTTGTTATTTTTTAATTACTAATTTTTTTATTTTTTTATTTTTTTTTATTGTTGTTATTTTTATTTTTTGTCCGGTTCTTGACCTTTTTAGAATCGTCATATGAGGTGTACTAGTCTTTATAAAATGTCAAACCTACTATCTTGAATTCGAAATCAAACAGACCTTTTGGAATCCATTTGTATGCTTACTTATATAACTTGTTTTATACACTTTTCAATTTAGTAAATTACCACAAGTCTTTATAGTCTTATTTATCATATGTGTTACTTATAATAATGTCCATATCTTGTCCATGAGTCCATATTATCAAGTCCTTTATAACACCATTAAATCACAACTTACTTGGTAACTTTTAATTACAAGTTTATAAGAAAACCCTAATTTAAACAAGTTGTACATAGACATTTTATACATAAAACCAATAGTGTACAAGACTTAAACTTCCATTATAACATCATTTCGCATCCATATACATAAATAAAAGTTCATGACAATATTATCACGTCATTTAGGCCCACTTTAATCCTTTGAAACTTATTAAGTGACTTTAAAAACCCTAATTTGTATATATACATTTTTACACTTAACCAACATGGTAAAAAACCTTATAACCATTTTAAACCTGATATTACCAACACATAATCATATGTATATCAGTGCACAAAATCCCTAATCACAAGTAAAAATCCTTTTGTACATGTTCAAAACTCCTAAATTGATTTTACTATATAGAAACATATATACACACAAAATCATAATTATGAAAATAAGAGAGCTTTTTAGATAATCTTAGAGTGATGTATATGATGAATTATATGCACTAACTCCTTGTTTATACTAAACCCTATCGTTTCACAACCAGAAACCCAATCCAAACCAAAACCCTAATCTTACACTTTCTTTGCTCAACACTTGTAAACCTTAACCAAACCTTCAAACCTGTCCTTGGTATCATAGATATGATGTGTGAATGCTTGTATGTAGGTAAATAAAATAGTATGAATTTATTTTGGGTATTAGTGGTTTTGCCCTGTGGCCTATAGGGGAGAAAAAGAAGAGATATGTGTGGTTTTCACCTTAGAAAATGAGTTATATGTTTACCTCTTACTAGTTACTTCCTATATATACTTCTTGGACCTAGATGAAATCACTATATGCATGCAAGACAAAACTGAGGATTTTAGGGAAGTCTTGGTCTTTTTATATTACAAGTCTTAAGATAATTATCTATATGTTCCTAAAACTAGATAACATCCAAATAAAACACAGGAAAGGTGTTTTACTAGATAATATATTTGTTCTATCTCTTGAATCCGGCCTATAGATGATATAGTGAATGATATTTTCAAATTTTGGTATTGAGTAAAAATATGGGTATTTGTTGAAGCGTAAGAATAAGTTTTGGTGGTTTCCGGTATGCCAAAACGTATTTTATCCGCGAAACGTAATCACTATACTCAAGCCAATAAAAATAAAATGAACAAAAGTTAATAATTATGCCTTAAAATATTACTTAACACTTGCTTGATGTGAAACATTAATTGTTTGATGTCCCTTTTTTGTGTTGTAGTTTTTTTTTTTGCATTGTTTTTTTTTGTTTTTTTTTTGTTATTTTTTTTAAGTTTTTTTTTTTTTTTTATTTTTGTTTCTTTGTTTTTAATGTTTTTTGTATTTTGGTTAGTTTCTTGTAATTTTTTTTTTGGTATTTTTTTTTTTTTTTTTTTTTTACAAATATTTTTTCTTTTTATTTTGTTTTTTTTTTTGTTTTTTGTTTTCAGTTTACATTGAATGATAATTTTTAGCTTACGCGATTTAACTTAACGATTACGATTTAAAAGCAAATGCGTACAATACTAAAAATAAATAGTGAAATTTATTGACGTCGTAAATGGACCCCCTAATACACTGCGGTGTTTATAGCGCTGACTAACACGATGCTAGCATTAGGAATTAAATTTCCTTCACGTTTACAATAATTAACGACACTGATACTTCATACAAATCAAATTCTAAACAAGTTGTATTTTCTTCATGTGGCTGACTTTTGACTTTGATTTGACTTTGTCTTTTCCACTCCGTGCTTAGTTTTGTTTGTTTTTGGCTTTCTTTTTGTCCTTTCCTTAAATGTCCGTTTCCTGCACAATACAAATACAAACATACAAATAAAATGTATTTTCGGTATGTTTTTAGTCATTTAAGTCCGTTTTTAATGGAAAGTGATATGTGTAATTAAGCACATACCAGGCATTGCATAATCCGAAGGGCATTCGTTTGTATGCGAAGGTCCCGTAAGGGCATGTGAATGTGATTTTCTCTTGATCTTCAGGGGCGATAGGGATCTGAAAGTATCCAGAAATCAGTCAAGGAAACAGTAGTATTCATGCCCAGCCAATAGTTTGAGCATCTGATCGATGAACAGAAGTAGAAAGTGATATTTTTGGGCTGCGTTGTTCAGTTTATGATAATCGATACATACGCGCCATCTGGTGACCGTTTGTTGTGGGATGAGTTCATCTTTCTCATTCTTCACTACGGTCATCCCCCCTTTCTTTGGGACAACCTAGACAGGGCTTACCCACGGACTGTCAGAGATAGGATAGATTAGTCCGGCATCAAGGAGTTTTATGACTTCCTTTTTTACTACTTCCTTGATATTGGGGTTAACTCGTCTTTGGGATTGGACACTTGGTTTAAACTCGTCTTCCATGAGGGTTTTGTGGGTACAAAAGGACGAGTTAATTCCTTTGATGTCATTGATACTCCAAGCGATTGCCCCTTTGTGATTTTGAAGAACCTCGAGGAGTCTAGTTTTTTCATCGGTGTATAATGCCGATGAGATGACCACTGGGAGTTGATTGTTTTCCTGGAGTAAAGCGTACTCAATGTGTTCGGGTAACTCCTTTAATTCGAGTTTGGGTGGTTCCACGCTTGATGGTTTTAGTCGACTTTCTAGGGTTTTCCATTTAAGTGGTTCTACCGGCTCTGTCCTTGGGTAGAAAAAGACAGC